>CM068492.1:22663871-22807911 GCA_034769265.1 Remorina albescens
AGTCGTGTTTTTGTTGTTGTTAAATTGACATATTTTAGTGGCGACACAATCTCCTTTTTGCTTCTCCATCACCGCTGTGTGGTGCATTATGGGGCAACAATGGCCGACCTCACGTCAGTTGGCTGCTTCCTGCAGCTGCGTGTTTCCGGTCCAATAAATGGAGGAAAGAGAACTTCCTGTCCGCTGCATCATTAAGAATCACTTATTAACACCATTAACCACCAATTCATCCGCAGTGACGGAGCTCAGCAGCAGCTGTCGGCTGTTCTCATCAAACAGGAATAATTCAGAGCCTCCGTGGACAGAGTGTGTGTGTGTGTGTGTCTGTTGGGAAGCAGGAGGCCTGTGTAGATTTACACTTTGTGTGAAAGCAAGTCTGCATGAATGAAAGCTTTCAGTTTACTCCTGATCTGTGTGTGTGTGTCTCCTCTAATTAGTGCTGTCTGTAAATATTTAATGTCTAACAGCCGAGCAGCGGAGGATGCTAACACGTGCAGCTCAGTTAGCTGTCCTCGCCGCCTGAGGGCCGTGCGGCGCAGCGGGTGCGTCCGACCCCCGTTTGCTTCGTGTGTTCATCATTTTTTCTGCTTTAACAATGTTTAAAACACAAACTGTTAGCAAAGAGCTAAAGTCCTGTGGAGGTTTCAGCAGCAGCACTTTGGTCTCATTGGTTCTTCTTCATCCACCTGCAGCGCCGGGTCCTTGAAATCTGAAGAATGTAGTCTGACTATGAGAGAAAAGCGCAAGGAATTCTGGGAGATGAGTGGCTGTTTCCTGCATCCAATGAAAAAACAACATTTCCAGTTTAAAGTTTTCATTTGTCTTCATAGTGGCGATGAATGGGAGTCCGTTTCCTTCCTGCTCCACCTTCAGGCTCCTGATGTGAAACAGAAAAGCATGATGGGAAATAATTTCAGCGAGGCCTGTAAAACCTGATGAGTCATGGCTGCAGTCTGTAGGAAACCCGGAGAGTCCGGCTCGTCTCTCGGTGTCGGCCGCCAGTCACATCCTCGGCGGGAGTCAGGGATGTGTTGCCATGGAAACAAAGCAGCGGGGCAGGAGGAGGAGGAAACTCAAGAGGACCGCAGCAGAATGGAACCTCAAATGCACCATCACGCTGACGTTTCCTTGAAATGCTCCGGCCTTCAAAGTTCAGGGGGTCCACGCCGAGAAACGGCCTCCTCGTGAATCCCCGACGGCCAAGACGGTCAAAATGGCGGCCCGTTCTGGAGAGGGGGGGGCAAACTGAGAGCCGGGTCAGATCAATAACAAGAGCACGAAGAAGGAAACAAGCTGGCAGGCAGATAAACAGAAGCTCACACTGACGGAGAGCGACACTGACAGACAGGAAGGAAAGTCCACCGCCGGCCCTCCACACCTCCTGGGGGGGGGGGTGAAGTTTTAATTTTAGCATCAGTCTGATTAAAGGCTCGCTGGCCTTTTTTATTTGTCTGAAATGACTCTGAGCTTCGTCGTGATGATGGCGGCGGAGGTCAGACAGACGGGGGGGGGGCTGTCAATCGCTTCATCTCTCTGGGTTAGAAATAGCTGGATGACGCAGCTGCAGGAGAGAGAGAGTGAGAGAGCGACAATGATACCTGCTGGTTTAACCTCACATTAGTTTAATATTTATTTGGGATTTCTAAATCCTTAAATCAACATTTAATGAATCTATCAGGACGTCCACAGGCAGTCCTGAATAAAACCTGCCACAGTCTGAGCCTCCGGAGGAAAAGACCCGCCCGGCCATCCATTTCCCTCCACTTGTCCCGGTCCAGGTCACCGCTGCAGTCTGAGGTCTGATCCAGCTCTTCATCGTGAAGAGCAGCAGTTTTTATCTGGGTCTCATTTCAGTGTGTGGATCCTTTGTGAGTCCAGGTCCAGGTCCGGATCCAACAGAGAGCCTGAGAGCTCACTGGGTCATGTCTCTGCACCATAGTGGTCCAGTGGGCAGAACTATCCTCTCACATCTACGAGGTTCTGGGACCTTCCTGTGTGGAGAACCTCAGACTGTCGGACCAGGTGGATCCTCCTTAATAGTTATTACTTTAGTTAAATCGGTTCCTTGTCCTGTTCCTGCTCGGTGTCAGTCGGGATGCAGCTGAAGCTCAGAGATGCTGTTTCCAATCTGAAAGAGATAAAATAAGAAGTCCTTTTTATCTGGATTGCTGACAGACTGTCAGAGACCCTTTAACTAAATACCTGAACAGTTTTGAAACAGAGAAATGACTCTGCTGTGTCAGAGAGTCCCTGATTTGGATCATTCTCCCAAAAGAACCATTAAAAGGAGCCAGACCAGTTTCTGAAACACTGACTCTTTTTCTCATCAATCTGCTCCGAGTCTCCGTCCAAACACCATCTGAACAAACAGAAGCAGCCTGACGTCTCGTTGGCAGCCACATCAGCTGGTCCCTGCTGGAGTTAAAGCCTCATCGGCTCCGCTGATGGAAGAGAAACATATGTTCTGCTTTTTATCTCCACTGATTCAGCAACATGAGAGATTTTCCATTTAACAATCAGTCGTACGCACATCGTGGACATTGAGCCGAGCTGAAGTGGGAGGACCTTTTAAAGTCTAATGGATTAAAGGTCCATGAGGTCTGACTGAACTGTTGCTCCTGGAGCTCCAGAAGATGGAAAACTAGACTGAGATGGTTTTTGGTTTCTAGAAAAGTAAATCTTGTAGTCAGAAATATTTCAAAATAAAAGACCGGAGAAGTTAAAATGTGGGAGCTTTAATTGACTTTTTCAGATAATCGAGACGAGCTCGTTAAGGCATCTAGCTGGTGACTCTTCCGAGTGGTATTTATATCTTCGCTCAAAAGTGAATTTATTGAATATAAAACAGAGCAGCAGTTTCAGGTGTGTTGTTGCACATTAAACTGTCAGCTGCTCTTTAAATCAAACTGTGCAGGAGCGTCGTGTCCTCGGCTTCACCCCGGAGAGGAGAAACCAGATAACTTTGAAGCTTTTAAAAAGTTGAGTCTGAGTTTAATATTTGAGCCGGATCAGTGAGGTGAAGTTAAACAATCTAAGTCATCATTCTTCGTGTTAATCTGATTTTGTGGTTGTTTGAATACAACGAGTGGAATTTAATGTTCTGAGTTTCAGAATCCAGGAAACGTTTGTGCTTTTACACATTAAAATGTTATTTGGTACCATTGTAGATAAGATCTGTGGAACCAGGAGCTGGAAACATTAGTGTCTTTTAATTTTGTGCATCAATGTCACATTTTCACAGAGATCATAAATCTAGTCACACATTTAAAACTAAAGTGTCCAATTTAAGTAATAAATGACGGTCTTTTAACATCAGAGAAGCATGAAGAAGAATCAAGTATGAAACTGTTTTTAATATCAGACTCATATAAACCAAAACTGAGACTGCAGGTCAATAAAGAACTCATCAGGACATTTTCCCATAGACTTCAGTACAGTCTGATTTCAGTCCCAGACCCAGAGTCCAGGTCCAGGTTTGGGGACAGCCTTTGCCTGGTGTTGGGAAGTCCAGCTCCTCCTGGGGGATCCTAAGATGTTCCCAGACCAGATATGTGGTCCTGGTTCCGGATCTCCGTTCAGGACTAAGAGGGATCAGCGACGCTCCTCCTCTGAGGCCGATCCCTGCCGTCCTCCAGAATGAGATGGCCCGGCTGAGGTTTGAACAGCTGACGTCTTCAAGAACACCAACCAGATACACCCGCCCCCACCTGAAGGCGTTCATTCTGACCTTTTCCCCCCGACTTCCACGCCGTAGCTCCTCCCTTCAGCTGGATCTCAGATTTTTAACAGATCTGTCGGCAGCGGGCTCGTCCTTGTTGGGGTTGTTGCAGCAGCTCCTCAAACGGTCGGAGGTGTGAACCTCAGGAGACGAAGCTTCTGCTGGTCTTCCTCTGACTCCTTTCATCTGTTTCATTGTCATTCTGTCCATCCTCTGCAGTCTGTTCTCAGCAGCAGAATAATCACACTCAATCGTTTCATTTCACTTCATTACTCAGCCTGACGCTGTTCATGTGAGCCGCTCTCTCTTTGTGTCAACAACAGATTTACAACTTTAAGTTCTGTCTTCTATTTTTTTACATCCAAGGACGATGAAAATGAATTTGGTTTTGGTCCAAAGATACTTTTTCTCTACATGCAGCAAAGTAGAAAATAAACCAGAACAAAGTTCCCTGAAGGAAAACGAATCACTGTTCAGCCATCATGTGTTCATGAACCCTGATATTTAGTTTAAGGTGCCATATTTGAATTTCTTCCTGTTTTATGACTCATTAAGTTTGATTTTTTAGGGTAAAAACAGCAGATTTCATAAATAGATAAATGTAATAATAAAGAAATACTTTTCATTTATTTGAATATGCCTGATTATGAACTCCTTCAGTTGTCTGTTGCCTCACAGCAGACTCCTGAAACTTACAGTCCCCTTTAAAAAGCCGTTGCTAACGTGTTAGCACGTAGCTTCCATTCTCGACTGTGTTGTGTTGTTTGTGTTCCTGCTCTTTTAGTTTCATGTTTGGGCTCCTCCAGCTGGTCATGTGACCTGATCTCGATTCTTTGTTTGTTTTTTTTAAATTGTGCAGCTTTAGCAGCGAACGGCGCTGACTTCAGTCTTCTGTTTGCGTCTCATATCTGCTCGTATTAAAGACAAAGCTTTCTCATTAAGGATTTATGAAACAATGCACGCTTCATTTCAAACCACTCACTTTGCCGTGTCTCCTTGTTTGCCGAGCTGCCGTCGAGATAAACACAGCTGTTGTGCTGATAAGGCGGGCTTTGTTCGCGGCTCAGTCGCTCCGAGCTCCTGCTGCACATTTTCTGTTGTTTGTATCCAGAGGATGAAGTCGTATCTTCTCCGGATCACTTGTTCCATCCAAACGACTCGGGATGAAGTCGGCCTCTCTGCTTTTGTCTTTCGCTCTCATTCTCTTTTCTCTGCATCGCTCTCTCTCTTTATATTGTTGGCTGAAGGTCAGAGTCTGACTTTGGATCATGTTCTCCATAAAACGGGCGTCAGGGCCACAGGGAGCTCAGATTTACTTCCTCTCACTTTGATCAGGACTGAATTATATAAGAGTTGAATTCATCGGAGTGTCTGCTGTGAAAAGGCTGATGTCAGATTACTTCCTGCATTTATTCTTTAAACTGAATTCTAATTTGGATGCAAACAGCGTTCCATCGGAAACTACAAAGTTGTGTTGCTTTGATTTTTTCATCCTATCTGATGCCCCTCAGGGGGCAACTCCACTGGTTGGAGTCAGAAGTCAGACTGTGTTGAAGTCTATGGGAAAATGTCCCTCCTCCTCCTTTATATTGAAGTCTATGGGAAAATGTCCCTCCTCCTCCCTCATATTGGAGTCTATGGGAATATGTCCCTCCTCCTCCTTTATATTGAAGTCTATGGGAAAATGTCCCTCCTCCTCCTTTATATTGAAGTCTATGGGAAAATGTCCCTCCTCCTCTCTTATATTGAAGTCTATGGGAAAATGTCCCTCCTCCTCCCTTATATTGAAGTCTATGGGAAAATGTCCCTCCTCCTCCTCAGTAAATGTTTTCCTGATCAGTTTATGGTCTCAGTCTCTAGTTTACAGTCTTCAATACAACATGATGTTCATTTTTTAAATGAAGCTCCGTTTAGAGGAGGGAGGGGAGGGGTTAGGGGGCGGGGCTGCAGTGTGACTGACAGACATGACCACCCAATCAGGACAGATTACGGAGCATCAACACCTGCAATCACTCCTGCTTCATCTTTTCCTTTCATTTGTTCCAGCAGATAAACGTCACGTTTGGTGCATTAACAGATGAGTTTTAAGACCTATTTCTTCCTTTTCCACAATATTTTTTGTTCCAAATGATCCGGGACGGAGAAAGCAACAGAACGTGAAGGAGAAACATTCTTTTTAAGGTTGAGAATAGACGGACGGACAGAGTGATAGATGAACGGATGAATGGAGGGCAGCTGCAGCGGTGTGAAGGTGACAGATTAACCCCCCCGGTCTCCTCTGCACCCGAGAGAGTCCAACCACCGAGGTGAAAACTCCAGAGGCCAGCCAGCGGGGAAACAACAATCTGCACTGTCAGCAACTCCAGAGGAGGAGGAGGATGGACGAAGAGCAGGCAGAGAGAGGGTCAATTAGAGAGGGAGAGAGAGACGAGGAGGTGTGGAGGGATTTATTAAAGGGGGAGGGGAGGAGTGTCAATGAGAGAGGAAGGTGAGAGGAGAGGACGCAAGGAGAGACAGCAAGGAGACTTCTTTCACTCCCTGTTATGTTACAGAAGCTTTTCCATGAAAACCAAAGAAAAGCTGAACACAGAAAGTTCCTCTCATTGTTTCTATCTTTATCTGATCAGGAGTTCTGCTCATTAATGATGAAAAATCAGCTCCAAATATCTGATTGTCTTTATTCTGTCAACACAATAAACTCAGAAACATACAGGACTGATCTAAAGAGGAATAAAGCGCTTCCTCGCTGACCTCTGAGTGATTTCCTCACTTGGAAAACTGGAAATCCATTTCTGTGTTGGCACTTGTGTCGGCACGTCGGAGCCATCGTGGTGTATGTGGACAGTTGAAGGACCTCAGTTGTGTTGACAATGAATATTTGAGCTTTGTTTCGTGCTGCTGTTCGGTTACAGACAGCTCGAGTGGCGCTGAGACAAAGTTTATCAGCTTTATTCCACTTGACATTTGAAGTGGTTCAGAAAGTTTTCAGCGACTCCTCGTTGCGTCTGTCTCCCGCTGATGACTGCTGATTATTGGATGTGATGTTGGACGGGGATAAGGAGGGGAGTCTTCACTTTAGTTTAACGTGATGACACGCTGTACACACAGTTATGAAACACTGACGTAGTTGGAGTTTTCCTCTGCTGCTCAGCTGGAACAACCACCTCTGACATGTTACACTTTTTCTTTCATCTATTTCTAGAAAAACTGAACTTTACAGCTGATAAAGGAGACTTTTATCAAATTTCTGCTGTTGTGTTTGGCCCCTGTTGTCTGATTGGCTCCTGGTTTACCTCATCATGTCCTCCATTTTTAATAAGGTCAAATCAATACAACAAAAAAATTCAGAGCTCAGATTGTAAACCTAAACCACCTGAAGTCTGGATCGTTAGCCCGCCCACCTAATTAAAACAAAAACCAAAAAAATAGATGATGAATAGAGATGAATAAGAACATGAGGTGATTTATTTCTTGTGTCATTTATGTCCCTCGTACATGAAAAGCAGCACACTGTCAGCTCCTTGTTACCGCTGAGCGACGCTGTGTGAATAAATCAGCTTTTCTCTTCTTCTGATGTTGTTTGTGACAGATTTCTGTTAATTGTTCCAACAAACATCATCACCATTCATCAAAGGCAGCGAGAAGACATTTTATATTTGACAGCAGCCGTGTTTTCACCCGAACCTGAGGCAGGTTAAACAGCCAATGACAGTCATTGACTCAACAACATGGACACAAGTGGGAGTCCTCGAGAGGTTAAATACCTGAGACTCCTCCAGCCAATCAGGACTCAACAAGCTTTCAGCTCAGGAGAGTCCAGAGAGACCAGCAGCAAGAACGGCAGCTTCTCCGGGGGACCCTGAACGCAGCGCTGCCTTAAATCCTGCCGGTTGGTTCAGGAGACATGTCCAGTCACATCCAGGAACTGATATAGAAGACTTGAAAGGTTTATGAGATGTTGACGAGCTCTACAGAGGTTTGACGCTCACAGGCAGGAAATTCCAGCTCTGTCACAGTTTTCAGCAGCGTTTCTACTTTTAATGACGAGCGTGAGGTAAACAGTAGAAATACAGGCTGTGGAAAAGTGGGCGAGGACTCCACATTTGTCTCTGATCCTTTCAGGATGTTGATCATCTCTAAAGATCGTTTCTAAGCATTTTCAGATAAATGGCCGTGTCTCTGTTAAGCTTTTATTTATTCATACGGTTAAAGGTTTTCTTCTCTGCAGCTGACCATTAAGGGGTCACTTTAGGACCCCGTCTTTGCAGAACACGTCCTCTGAGCGTGTGGAGCCAGACTGGGGACAGCTCGGCAGGGGTTAAAACCTGTGGAGCTGAAATATCGATAGCGAGCTGTCTGAGTCTGGTTTTATTTTCTGGGTGTGATCTCTTCACTGAGGGCCGACAGTCCAGAGCTGAGAAAACAATCGATAAATCGATGCAGTCAGTCAGTCGGCTGTTTGTGAAACTGCCCAGGATTTAACAAAACACAGACACTCTGAGCGTCAGGTGCATCGGGAGCACCGTGGGTCCGTGTGGAAAAGTCCAGCACATCCAATACTCATCCCTGAACGGCTCCATCAGTCGCTTCAATAGAAAATAAAAATGACAAACAAACTCAACGGGAGCTTCTCGTTGAACATCTCTGAAAATCTTCCTTCTTGCTCTGGTTGTTTTTCTTTGCAGCATCCGTCTCCTCTGTCGATACCTCCCACTGCTGTTCTTAAATTATCTGATGAATAATGTGCCATGAAACTCTTTAGGTTGTCGATAACTGTCTCTGCGTTGCTGCCACCAAGACGGATTCTTCTCCGCTGCTGCTGAGTGATGAGCTTTAGATAATGTTTTAGTCTTTTCTCCTTGAAAACAGATAAAAATCATCCTGCAGCAGGAAGCTGAACTCCTGTTCCTTTTACTTCCTTCTCTTCCCGTCGGTGCTCCCTCCCTCATCATCCTCATCATCCCTCGGTCTTTGCCGAGGCCCATAAAACCGACTCAGACCTGGAACTTTATCCTGTTTTATTCATGTGTGAATCAACCGTGACATGGAGACGTGTCGAAATACTTAAATTCAAATGAATAATTCCATTCACTCAGAGTGAATCATCAGGATCAGCTTTAATTAGCCTGGAGGCTCCGTTACTGGTGATAGAGACATCAGAGACATCAGAGACATCAGGGACATCAGGGACATCAGGGACATCAGAGACATCAGGGACATCAGGGACATCAGGGACATCAGGGACATCAGAGATATCAGAGACATCAGAGACATCAGAGACATCAGGGACATCAGGGACATCAGAGACATCAGGGACATCAGAGACATCAGGGACATCAGAGATATCAGGGACATCAGGGACATCAGAGATATCAGGGACATCAGGGACATCAGAGATATCAGGGACATCAGAGACATTAAGGACATCAGGGACATCAGAGACATCAGGGACATCAGAGATATCAGGGACATCAGGGACATCAGAGATATCAGGGACATCAGGGACATCAGAGATATCAGGGACATCAGAGACATTAAGGACATTAAGTACATCAGGGACATTAAGGACATCAGAGATATCAGGGACATTAGGGACATCAGAGACATCAGGGACATTAAGGACATTAAGGACATCAGAGATATCAGGGACATTAAGGACATTAAGTACATCAGAGACATTAGGGACATCAGAGATATCAGGGACATTAAGGACATTAAGGACATCAGAGACATCAGGGACATTAAGGACATCAGAGACATCAGGGACATTAAGGACATCAGAGACATTAAGGACATCAGGGACATCAGGGACATCAGGGACATTAAGGACATCAGGGACATCAGAGACATCAGGGACATCAGGGACATCAGGGACATCAGAGATATCAGGGACATCAGAGAAATTAAGGACATCAGGGACATCAGGGACATTAAGGACATCAGGGACATCAGAGATATCAGGGACATCAGAGATATCAGGGACATTAAGGACATCAGGGACATCAGGGACATCAGAGATATCAGGGACATCAGGGACATTAAGGACATCAGGGACATTAACGACATCAGGGACATCAGAGACATTAAGGACATCAGGGACATCAGAGATATCAGGGACATCAGGGACATTAAGGACATCAGGGACATCAGAGACATTAAGGACATCAGGGACATCAGGGACATTAAGGACATCAGGGACATCAGAGACATTAAGGACATCAGGGACATCAGGGACATTAAGGACATCAGGGACATTAAGGACATCAGGGACATCAGGGACATTAAGGACATCAGAGACATTAAGGACATCAGGGACATCAGGGACATTAAGGACATCAGGGACATTAAGGACATCAGGGACATCCCTGTGTGAAAGACAGAATGAAGGATTTACTGAAATTAAACCAACAAGCTGACCTGAAAGAAAAACCTGCTGGACTCATGTAGTCTGGATCAGGTGGAGTCCTTCAGACTGTAGCTGGTCCAGGTGGGGTAAACACAGATAAACTGACCTTTGACCTTTGACCCAGGTTAATAAAAAGCTCACCATGCTGTTTGCAGTCGTCCTGCGTGTCCTGTCTGTACCGCAGGGTGACTTTATGCACGGGAATCGAACCCCCCCCCCCCCCCTGCTGTGTTCAGTGGTGAAATGAGAGGATTACCATGTCATTATATCGGTTTGAGTCAGCAACACTCTGCCGCTGCAAAACAAAATCTCCTTATCCCCGAAGGAGAGACAGCTAATATCTTATATTTAGGTGAGCATTAAGGGCCATTACCCGACAGGCAGAATGAATCTGTGCGGATCGCTCCTCTTTTATCGGGTTAAAGCCTTTTTTCCTCCTTTATTGCATTTGAAAAGAAGTAGAGACATCATCCTCCACATCACAGCCGGCTCTGAAGGAGATTAGCTAACAGCAGGAAAGTCAAATTCAAAGACGCTGCTGTGATGTCGGAGGACTGGGGGGGTTATGAACCTTCGGTGGGGATGCTTTGGTGTTGACCTGAGAGCGTCGGGTTCACTCAAAGATGCTTTTGGGCCATGTTTAGTTTTACTTTGAAAGGCTGAAGACATGTTAGTTTCACGTGTCCTCTCTGGAGCTCTGATTTAGAATCAAAGACCACATACATGTGGACCTTTGCCTACATGACCTCTGACCTCTGAGCCTGTATGTCTTATTGAATTCACGGTAAATGATTTTTCCCCGGGGAGCCTTGTGTTGTTGGTGTGTTGTGTTTTGTTTTTCTGTCCTCAGTCTCTTCACCATCACAAACGCGTCTGCCTTCTCTTGTAAAGCCGCTCTGCTGCTCGTCAGCCGTGAGTCGCCGTGGATGAGCGTCAGCTGAATGGAGCTGCGGCGGAGCTGGTTTTACAATCAGCGGGTCTTGATGGCGCCGCGCGACGCCTGACATGAAAGCACTTCCTGAAGGGAAGACCCTAATTAATTGTTATCACCGGTTGTTTATTTCCTCCTTGAAACATTTCTCATTTCCTGTCTAGTCTCACATCACGTCTCTTTCTGCCCAATTCTCCGTCACTCAAGTCGCTGCCTTCTTTCTCTCATTCGTCACTCTCCTGTTGACAACCTTTTTCATCTGCCTCTGTTGCTTCTTCATCTCATCTTCAGTTTTTCTTCTTCTCTTCATCCCTTTCTGTCCGTGTCTTATTTCCTGTCACACTTCCTCTTCAGTTGCTCCGACGCAAACTCAGATTTTCTTTGAGGTTAAAGAAAAGAATCTACATTTTGAGAACAATTTTCCTCTCAGAAGAATCAACTTTATTTTAGACACAGACCAGAACGTCGCTCCTCCCCCCTGATTCATTAGCTCATACTGTGTTGAAGTCTATGGGAAAATGTCCCTCCTCCTCCTCAGTAAACGTTTTCCTGATGAGTTTATGGTCTCAGTCTCTAGTTTACAGTCTTCAACACAACATGATGTTCATTTTTTAAAGGGGAGGGGTTAGGGGGCGGGGCTACTGTGTGACTGACAGACTGGACCTTGAACCTTTAGCTGCTGCAGAGAGTGGTCAGCAGATGGACTTTCTCTCTTTGGGTGTTTCATGGTCTTTCTCAGGTTATAATGATACGTGTGATGAAAGGTGTTTATTTGCAGTAATGGAGGTTCACTGACTCGGAAACTCAGCTGAGTTTGTAATCAGATCTGCGGCTCCAAACTCTCACTCAGACTTAATATCTGGTCCATGATTGGTCCATGAGGTCGAGGAGACTTTGTCTCTTTAGTCCAGCAGTCAGACACAACATCCAGCTCACAGCAACAGATAATGAGTCTGTCTGAAAACAGTTATATCATCAACCCCATCATCACCCCCCCCCCCCCGTCCAGCTCGCCCTGATCCACTCCATCCAATTTAAAACCCATTTAAATTCACGCCGGACGCCTCATTGGTCAGGCGGCGGTAAACCTTTAGTTGGGGGGGGCCTCATGATGACCTAACTGCCCACACAGTGATGAGGCGGTTCTGTGATGTGCAAAAAGCACACACAGACACACAAAAAGGAGCTGCTGAAAACCCCTTCAGTGTGTCGGAGGATTTGGGCTGCTCTCTTTCACATGTGACCGTCTCCCACGCTCACTTTTGTTCCTTAATGTTTTCCTCCTTTCATTCTTCCCTTCGCTCCTTTTTTCTGTCCATCCTCCTCGCTGTCTCTGGACCGTCTAAATCTTCTTTGTCTGTTTGAGTCGGTTTGTGTTCAGTGAATTTCTCTCTCTGCTGTTTTAATGACACCCAGTCTGCTTATTTTCATGTGTAGTCAAGTCCAGATCCTGGTCTTTATTTGTAGACCAGATCGGCTGAACTGGTCAAAGGAATCTTCAGAAATCCCACAATGCCTTGCAAAACTATTGCTGGATCACAACATTGACAGTTTAGGGAGGGGGCAGGGGTTGTGTTGTGTTGTCTGTATGTGTGAGACAGGGCTCTTCAGACTGAAATGTTGCAGATTCAGTTTCGGTTCTGGTTGTTGTTCCTGCTCTCTCCTTCTCATGACTTTTATTTTGACGGCGCTTCATGTGAGAGCACAAACTGATCTTTTTCACCGGATGGTAATAAAAAGTAGATTTTTTACTAGCAGCTGATGCTGCTACTGTGTCTGCCGTCGACTGTGGCTAATAAATGAAACGGCAACATGCTGCGTGTTTACGGAGCAGCTGCTGCATGTTGACTGCATGTGTAAATGTTGGAACAGGTCGTGTTGGGAATTAATGAGCCTGTAAATGTGCAGCAGTCGAACTCGGACTGAGCGGCTAACGACTCCTCCTGTCCTGCAGGTGGCGGTACAGGCAGCCAGCAGACCATTCTCCATGAGGAGCAGTGGAAGATGCCGGCTCTGCCAGCACTGCTGCTGTCGATTTACGTCGCCGTCCTGCTGCTGACCATGGCACCGCTCTCCTTCAGCCAGGCCAACACCCTCTCTGCCGTCCGGATGGGTGAGTCCAGCCGCCGGGTTCAAATCCCAAAGTGTCCCTTAAAATCCTGCTAACACCTGGAAGTTTAGTTTGTATTACTACACACATGCTTTCATATTTCAAAGGTCCCATACAGGCTAAAAGTTTAAAGGTCCATACAGTCCACCAAGGTATCTTATCATTGATTTCAACCCTTCAAAATAAAAGACTGTATATTTCAGAAGTGGAGCTTTAAATCTTTTTTTAATGATATGAGGAAACTGAGTCTGGACCCGATTTGTCTTGTTGGCTTGGACTTGGAGACCTGACTGGTCTGAAGGCGTCTGTGTCTGTAGTTTTAGGAACACGAAGATAAAACGATGATGAAGACGATTGCTGGAAGCCTCAAGACGCCGTCAGATGATGCATCATCATCAGTTTACAGATAAAACTCTTCCTTCTGTTGTTGTTTCGTTTAGTTCCTCCTTCATCTCCGACTCTGTTCTCCACCTTGGTTCCTCTCGCTCTTCCAGCCCCTCCAGGTTTCCCTCCTTCCGTCGCTCCGTGTTTCTTTGTCTTCTCCACCGTCCTTGTTTTGTTCGATTCCAGGTTGCATCATTTGGAAACAAACGACGGCGTGTCGTGTGTCTGACTCCCCTTCGTGCTTCGCAGTGAAAGGCCCGAGCTCGGCTGTCAGCTGCTCATCGGCCCTGCGGAGGAGGATTAACTTTAATAACAGCAGAGACTTAACTTTGGATGCTAAAGGTCAGCGCTCTCCTCGCAGCACATAAGGGTGTTCTTCCCACTCATCGCTCGGTGTCAACGGCCCCTGTGGTTCAAGTCCCTGTCGCTTTTATCACACGGGACTCTGGCTAAAAATCAGCAGGCACTTACGCCCAGGCTGCCATGGCAACGGGGGCCGCCAGCCAATGTGTAATGACTCACCTTTCGCTCTCGCATTAATAACGTCTGACTCCTGCACACACAGACACATGGTCGTATCTGGCACGTGTAAACAAACAGCGGCAGGAAACATCATGTTTCCGAGGAGTGCAGCGGCAGAAAATAACCAGGGTCACAGTCTGAGCTCCGCTGATGATACGATGGAGAGGAAGAACGAGCGCCTCCGAAGACACTGAGCTCAGCGGCAGAAATTTGAGACAGTTCAATCCATCCGTGAAAGGACATCCCCGACTTTATTCTGTCACTTTGTGATTTTCAAAACAACCATGTTGATGCAGAACTCTGAGTCCTCCATCGCTTCACACTGAGGAGGTTTGTTTTTTTTCTAACTTCACTAATATAATTTGATTTCAAGTCTCAGTTGTTTTCTAAAACAGCTGTGTAGTGTCGCTTTATCAAAACAAAAAGAGCAAATATCTAGAATATGTGTTCGGGCCATTTCCAGCGGTGGATTCATCCACATTTGGAGCTTTGGCGAAGAACTAAAAATATAAACCCTGCATTCGTAATAAAGAACAAAATCTGTATGAAGTACAAAATCCCATCAGTTATGTGAGAGTATTTGGAGTTGTGTTGGAGCTCAGCACACACAACAGCCAGCAGACCGATTTTTTTGGATTAGAGTCACTTTCTCCACCTTTAACCTGTAATTATAAACAGCACTTCATATGAACAGCAATCAAATCACCAAACAAGATCAACAGAGCTGTAATTATCTGACACGCACCTCTAATGAGCAGATTCATCGCTGCCAAGATGAGAAACGACCCGGATGAGATCTGAAACAGACGCTGTAATTACAGGAGCTCTGTGTGTGTCTGTGTTGTCTACGTTCAGACCGCCGCGCCATCTCACGGGTCATCAATAACTCCCAGTTACTCAGCCAGTTAGTGTTCAGAGAGGCCGATCTGGAGTCGGGCGTGAATCTGAAAGTTGAAGAAGAAGAAAAAAGATTGACACATGGGTAAAAGTTTTCTCTCAACTTGAAACTCCTTCAAGGTATAAAATTATCAACGATACAGGAAAGATTTAAAGGTCCATAGGGTCTGCTATTCAGAGACTGAACCCTAAAACCAGCTCTCAGGACTTTTGGAAGATTGTGATGTCACAACAGAGCAGTCACGCCCCAATCTTCTTGGTTTATCTGTGTATTTACTTGAAATCTGGATCTTAGATATTCCTTCATGAATGTTGTCCTGCACCTTTAAATCTGCGTTCTCTTTGGCTCCGGACTTCTTCTGTTGACGTTCTTATGTCCGCCCCTGTGTACTGTAAAATGAAAATCAAAAAGGCAGGAAACATATCTCTAAGTGACATCATCATGCAGACACTTCCTCCCCCGGCGGCTCTGAGAATCAAGTCCAGTACATAAATATTGTAGTGAAGGATTTTAACAATTCAGGAGCATCAGTGTCCTTCAGCTGCAGCTAAAAGCTCCATGAATTATTTCAGCCCGTGTGATCCGTCATTCTGAACGAATCATTAGCTGATGTTCATCATTAAATATCTGGGAACTACACAGGAGCTGCCACGGTGAAGGCAGTTTTTCACCCAATGACGGCGGAGAGATTTACGCTTAACTCAAAGTTCACTTTAAACCTTTAGGGGATGATTTATTTTGAAAGGGAAGGTGTCCGTTTTTATTCCAAAAGGCAATTGTCTCATTTTTGGAGGAAAAATGTAAAAAGGTCGATACACCTGAAAAAAGGAGAAAGGAAACATCCTTTTTTTTTAATCCACCGGTGTTTTCTAAACCCGCCTTGGAGTTTATGATCAGACCTGACCCACTCTGAGACCAGGACCTGGTCTGGACCACAGTGCCGGATGCTGGACCGTCCGTGTTCAGAACTGATGTGAAGGTGACTCAGCTCTCAGATCTCTTTTCCCGTCGCCCTGTATTACCCCTTAAAACGTTTCCATCGTGGCTGTTCCCATGCAGGAAAACAAATCAACACACCAACACACTCGGTGTCCGGTCCTGTCCCCTCTGAAGGGGGGGGTGGCTGTGACTCCACAAACCAGCGGTTCTATTGTGCCTTCCTCTGGTTGAATCTGTCGACCTGCGGAGTCCGAACTTCCTCACTCATCACAGGAGAGTCAAGAAATCCAAAGAAAATCAGGTTTAATTGAAGTTCCAGCCTCCAGAGAAGAAATGAGATCAGCCTGCGGAGCTGCCGCTGCTGCAGAAAGGAGTTTTATCATCGAGTGTCCGGTTCAACCAGAACAGAACGCACAGCGGCGGTGGCAGAAGAAGGTTGGACTCACTCTACGACCTCTTTACATAAATCCAAGCTGATGTCTCTGCGCCAGCGGGCACGAAGAGGCTTCACCGCCGGGTAGACGGGGGAGAGATATTAAACTGATTAACTGATATTAAATGTGAGGGGGGGCTGGTTTCACAGCAAACAGAAGATGATCCATTCCTGGGGTCACAGTGGGACCAGATCAGGACCAGACTGAGGAAACAGGATGTCAAAAGGACTGACCTTTGGTTTCTAAAACTTTAACTTCTCCCTGAACCTGAACGCACCGCCAAAACTTTCAGCACAAACGTCAGCTCTGCATCTGAAACAGGACCTGGACCAGGAGACCAGGGGGGGGCTCTTAATGATATCCAAACAAAGGCTTTAACGTGGATCTAAAAGGGTTTAAATCCAGATTGTGGACTCCCACTGATGAGAACCAGCAGTTTACAGACTGGTACTGATACTGGTTCTGCTTCTTCTTCTGTCCTTTTCCAGAGCTGAACTAACTGCAGTCATCCAGACAGCATCGGATATCTCAACACAAACCATCTGGCTCCCTTTATGTTTTTCTAAACTGTAAAAAAAAACAAAACAAAACCCAACAGCAGTCTTTTTTAGGAAGGACACGATAAATCGCCTCTCCGTTCGCCCCGAGAGGCGTTAATTATTTAAGAAACACAAATCAAATCCAGAACATACCCGGCAGCAGCAGCAGACTCTCTGCTTGTTACGGAGTCTCAGCTGCACATTGGCTTTGATTTCCAGGCTTGTTGTGCGTCATGTGTTTGTGTTTGAGGAAAATCAGGATGGATGGATTACACCGCAGAAAGAAATAATCAAGTCCTCGGCCTGTTTTTCTGTCCTCCTGTGTAGAACAAAAGTAACCTCTGCTTGTCGTACACACACCCGCTCCATCTGCTGTCGGAGCGCCGCCGCCATGTTTTCATTCTAGAAGCTCAATATGTAAAGAGGCAGGTCAGGGGGGACAACAAAAATCAACATGGCATGTGTTCATGAACTTCTTCAACATCTCCAGCAGCTGCTTTGAAAACCGGACTGGACACAAAGTCCAACTTTTGGAATATTTTAGGAAACTAATAAATGATTTTGATGAATGAAACAGATTGTTGCATTTGTGTCTTAAATTAAATTCTTCTTTGTGTCTAAATGTCTCCATGTCCACCTGCAGCTGCTGAAAAGAATAAAGAATATCTCCTTTTTCTTCATGTCTGTGACATTTATCAGCCTGAACCTGGACAGCTGGTCAGCCGTCAGGTTGGTTTTAATGTTTCACATGTGAACATTCAGCGTAGAAGAGTTGAGTGTCGGCTCCGTTCACCAAAACGTTGTTGTTCTTTCGACGGTTTGTTCTTCAAATGGTTACAGACATATATTTACATTTTTCTCTTTTCCTGTCAGTGATTCTGAGTTCAGGTTTCATTCCCGCCCCCCTAAATGGGCTCTGTCCATCATCTCTGCAGGTTGTTTCAGCTGACTGAGATCTCATAGTTATTGCCCCATTTACACCCCACAGAGGGCAGTTTGTACCTTCACGCACCATTTCCCCAAAATAAACAGTTTTTATATCGAAGATGGTGTCAGTGATTCAGACCGGCGTCCATCCAGAAAAAAAATATTTATGATATTCGTTTTTTAAGACAACAAATAAATCACTCACTTTACCTCTCTTCCCGCAGCGGCCATCTTGGACGACCAGTTCGTGTGCGGCCGTGGCGAGCGCCTGGCGCTGGCTCTTGCGAGGGAGAACATCAACAGTCTGATCGGGGGCTCTTCCCAGGCGAAGGTGGAGGTGGACGTCTACGAGCTGCAGAGGGACTCCCAGTATGAGACCACTAACACCAGTAAGCCCCAGACCTGTCCTCCGTCTCCGCCCAGCTCATGGGCATTTGCAGCGAAGCTAAAAGTCTGTATGAGGAAGAAGAGTCCGGTAATAAATCAGCAACCTTTATTTAACGATGGGGGGGCGGGGCAGCAGGAAGCAGATCAGTTTGGACCAGGATCTACAGGTACTGGACTCAGACCTGGTTCAACAAAACTATAACGTCTCTAACCGCCGTCAGTCCACAGGAAGTGTCCCCTCCTGTGTGAAACTGACTTCAGTGGATGAACTGATGAAATTAGTTAGTTCAGATGGCTGCTGGCGGTTCAGGTCGAAGGTCACTATCTGTATATGGAAGTGGGCGGGGCTTCAGCTAAAGGAGGCTGAAGTCAAACTATCTGGCGGCCATCTTGGTATTTGAAAACAGCAGAAACTCGAGACTGAGACCGCATAGACCTGGACTCTGGTCTGAACGGTGACGTCACAGTGAGCTGACAGTTTCTGGAAACTAGAGACAGCGAGACAACATACAGATTCATAGCTGTTTGGACAGACAGAAGGACGGAGGGACAGGTGGTTGGTTGTCTGTTATGGAGTCATGCAGAGGAGTGTGTGTGTGTGTAGAGGGGTCACGGCGAACGGAGAGCTCCCAGCGGCGTTCTGTACGAGCAGCTGCCGAAGGTAGTTATTGATTATTAACTGCCAGCGAGGCAGAGAGAGACTTCCTAACGGAGAGGCAGCACACACAAACACACACACATACACTCAAACACACGCACGCATGCAGGCCGGCACAACAAACGAACCCCTGCTGCATTATGTGCATAAAACATTAACCAATAAAATCAGAGTACAATAATAAAAACACCCAGACTGAACAGCAGAGGGCCACCTTCAGGCCGGAGCCCAACAAAGATCTGGGAAATCGGCCCCTAACAGCCCCTGAGGGATCCTCATTTTACAATGACGACTTTAAACCCCAATAAATGTCCCGTTAGGGCACTTTACAGTTCACCAAGAACACTCCAGTGGGACCAGAATCAGGTCTGGGTCCACAAAGAGATTTAAACATGGGGCTGTGAATGAGGGGGGGCGGGGCCACAGAGGTCCATCACATCACTTCATCTCACATTAATAATCCTGTTGTTTGCTGCAGTAACTGCCGTTGTCCTCTGAGGCGTTTAGGGAACATCAGTAAATCATAGCGACAGAACATAAACTGGTCTTCTGCCCAGTTTGGACATTCTGTTCTCTGGAACAAAGAGGTTGGGTTTTTTTTTCATGTTTCCTTCAAATAAAAGATGTTTCATTCTGAGTGTGACTGAAGCTCAGCTCTGTTTCCCAAAAGCTTTTTCTGTCTCCTTCCTGCCGAGCAAGCCCTTTTGGTTTTGGGATTTTCCTATTTGAGTCCTTTTATCTGTGAGAAGCAGGAAAAAAAGAAGAAAGCAGAGCAGTTGAGTCAGTGAATTAATGACTCCAGGAACCGTCAGAGAGTGTTCAAAGGTTATAACTTCAGACTTTATACATAAAACCACAAAACTGTCAGTTAACTTCTAACACAAACTTTTGTGTTTTTTCCTCCTAGTGTGTCAGATTCTGCCAAAGGGCGTGGTCTCAGTGATTGGCCCCACCTCCAGTCCGGCCTCCGGCTCAACCATCAGTCACATCTGTGGGGAAAAAGAGGTGAGTCATGCTTGGTTTATGTTTAGACTTTTGTCAAACACCAAGATGGCTGACAGCTAAGTTGCACTCTGACAGGCTGATGGGTGACTTCACGTTGTGTTGACAGTTGTGAGAGAAGTCTTTAGTCTTTGTGTCCCTGGTCCCCCTCCGTCTGTTCCAGCTCCGGTGTTGCTTCCTGAGATTGTGGATTCTTTGTGAGTCCCACTCAGACTTTGTCAGCTGCAGCAGCTCCTCTTTGGGCTGCTGTCTGTGTTTGGGATCCAGAAATCCAAAATCCTTGACAGTGACTGTATTTAAATATTCACACAGCAGAGGTGCATTTTTACTCTTCTGACAAAATGTGACTGACAGAGAGAAAAGAGTCGACGGGGAGTTTTAGCAAACTGTTGTTGAGTCCTTGAGTTGGCGTCCTGAACTTCACGCGTCAGACGTACGTAGAGTTCAGTTTCAATCCAACGTTATGAATGAATTCATCGATAAACTGAGACAGTGGGTGATCGAGAAGACGATCATTAATGAGTTTCTGTAGTGAGAGGAAGCTCTTCACCTGTCGGCTGTCAAACCGTCTGTATTCTTAAAGGCAATTTGTTGAACCGTCTCCCTGAACTGCCTCCATGTGCCTTAAAGCCTCATACCGTCCTCATCATCTCCTTCTCCTTTTTTGCTGACAGGTGTTGTATTATTTAATTTTCAGCCTGGATTTAAAATGAGCTTCACAGATCAGAGTGAAACCCTGCTGAGCTAATTACAGTTTAACGTCGAAACGTCCACAGGTGAGAAGTGAGTTTGAATCACCGAGTGCCGGATCGCACGGGACGATCGGCCTCTGACCCGACTTCCCGTTCAGTCACTGATGTCATTCATTTTTCAATTTGTGGTTAATTTTTTATCTTAAAATGGAGACCCTGTCAGTCAGCAGGAAAAGACGCAGTTTGTTGGAACCTACCTACCGTTTACTCATTTTTAACCAAGCAGCACTGAGGCCACCAGGAGCTGTGGGCCAGAAAGTCCAAAGGCCCATTCATGCTCCCCACGGGATGAACCCTCTCCCTGGACTCTTCTTTCTTAGTTTCCTTTCCTTTTTTTGAGTGTATTTCTGTGTTGAGGTGAATTTCACACACTTTTCAGTATCACTGATGATCGAGGCGCTCCTCTATTTTCAGATTTTTCTTTTTGAACCGGAACAAAGACTGAATTATCACTGAGTGTTAGTCTGATTAAAGCATCTGTTATCGCTTCTCCTTCTAAAGCCTGAAAGCTCTGACGGTTTTTGAAATATTTGTTCCCTTGATGTCATCATCTCCAGTTCTGTCCTTTTCCTGTTCATCTTTTTCTCTTTTCTTTTGTGTCTTATTCCCTGGTTAATTCGTATTTCCCAGTCTCTCCTCCCTTTATTCTTTTGGTGGTCAATCATTTTTCTTAATTCTCCATATTTTCTCTTTAGTTGCTGACAGGAAGATTAGCCTGAAAGAATCCAACCTGATGCTTCGTCTTCCTCCCGTCTGTTTCCCTCAGATCCCTCATGTGAAGATCGGCCCGGAGGAGACGCCGAAGCTGCCGTACCTTCGCTTCGCCTCGGTGACCCTCTACCCGAGCAACGAGGACCTGAGTCTGGCCATTGGATCCATCTTGCACTCCTTCGGCTACCCGACAGCCAGCCTCATCTGTGCCAAGGCTGAGTGTGAGTCTGTCTGTGAAGTGTCTGACACACAGCGTACATCCTTATGTGACACCTCATCAGTTCCAAGGTTGAATTGAGGTTTGATTTTAGAGGTGTTCTCAGGAACTTTAAGAGCTAAACTCAAGCTCCTGTCTGATTATTCACGTTTAACGGCTCAACTTGAGTGTGTGCAGTGTTTGAGTGGCTGAATGTGCTGAAACGGGGACAGCTGGGGTTCATTAAAAAGCAAGACTCTTCTGCAAACTTGGTCTGTTGACTAAACTTTGGTTCCTGTGGCCGGGGAATAAAGTTAATTTGCAGTGAGGCATCAGATGAAGCCTGGAGATGAAGAATGTTTGTTTTTCAGTTGGCTTTGTGGGGTTAAGTGTTCTGGACAGGTGGAGGGAAATAATATGAACTGCTGTTACATTAAATTGACTGAGAATTCAGAAGTGTTGAAGTGATTAGTAATGAGAAGGTAATCAGGGAGATGTAATCAATGATTAAAGGAATCTAAAAGGTGCTGCTGAATAAAACAACAACAAATATACACAGCAGCTCATTTAAAAGTGTCTGCTACTGTCTGAGCACAAACCGGACCTGTTCAGTCAGGGTGAACATAAAGACACAACATGGAAGCCCCAACAAAGTCTATCACAACGCCACTGCAGACTAAGTCCTTTACTGAGGACCCCAAACTGCAACCACAGACAGTTTATCAGAACCAGAGACCAAAGTGGAGGCATCTGGACTCACAGAGGAAGTCCAATCAAGGAAGATCCTGAACACAGAAACACAAGAACTCACCTCCAGCTGACCAGACCATCACTGAGGAGTGACGCTGTTAGATGGATTATGTATCAGTCAGATGTGATCAATCGATCCCAGTCTGGTTCATTTATTATAAAACTGATCGGAAGTATTCAAAGTTAAATTTTTTGATTAGGACGTGCAGTTTTTATTGTCACCCGATCAAACCAGACTGTTTGGGCGTTTCATGAATCAGGTACAGCAAAGTCAGTCCATCAAACATTCATTCATTCATTCATTCAGTCATAATGCGTGTCATTGATCAGAGTCCTGATTTGTCGATGGTGTGAAGACGCTCTGATTTGTTTATTTATTTTCCTGCTGTCTCCTCTCCTCATTCATTCCCTTTGCTTCCGTCCTCCTCTCTTTCATTTATTGATCTCTGTCCGTTTTTTACACCTTACTGAGCCACCTGGTTAACCGTCCCCTAACTGTCTGCCAGTCTTCACCTGCATCCACGGCCGTTTAATGGCTGTGTTTAACGGGCGCTGTCAGACATTTAAACGCAGCAGGACCTTGATGAACGCTTTATGGTGGCGATTAGCCCAGAAACGCCTCCTGCTCCTGTCAGGGACAGACGGGGAAACAGGCCGACCGCCTTCAAGTTCAGCAGCAAAAGTTTCTCAGGATAGTTAATATTTTATGAAGGAAAGTTTCAAAACTTTTGAAAATATTCCTGTTCTTTTAAATATAAAGGAAACTGATGCTTTTCTTGTTGAAGATCAAATTACTGAAGCTCCGGATTCATTTCTGCTTAACAGGAGAGCTGTGTTTGATCCACATGTTGTTCCTCCTGTCTATTGTCACTCGCTGTTGTCATTGTAACCATGACAACAAAGACTGTCTGATATTCTCCAGGCCTGCTGCGATTGGAGGAGCTGGTCCGCCGCTTCCTCATCTCCAGGGAGACGCTGTCGGTGCGGATGCTGGACGATAATTTGGACCCCACGCCTCTGCTGAAGGAGATCCGTGATGACAAAGTGGCAACCATCATCATCGATGCCAACGCCTCCATCTCCTACCACATCCTGAGGAAGGTCAGAAACCATCACTGTTCTTCTTCAGGCGAAGGGAGGCTGATTCTGATTCTTATTGTATATGAACAACGTGTTACATTTGCACATATATTCCCTCCACGTAGAGAAGCACCTACGTTGCTTCTCTCTGGCAGCTTTTTGACTTAAATCAGCCGCTTTGTGTCATTTGTATCAATGAGTGATCAGACAGAGAATTAGGAACTCAAGACAGGAGCCCTGAGACAGAATCTTTTTTATTGCCGAGTTGCTTTTAAACAAACTATTTACTTTGGTGCAAAACAAAAGAGTTTAAAGTTGTATGAAACTTTTTCTTCTGTGTTGGGAAATAGATCCAAACTCTCATATAGTTCTGCTCACACACTGGATGGATGAAATGTACAGGAGTAAGATCGACTGTGACTGTCAGGTTCAGATCTGTGATCCAGCAGGATCCTGTACAGTCTTTTCAGGAGAAGGGACTAGATTAGGGGTCTGTGTCATGTGACCTGTGGAAACTGATGAGAACTTAAGAACATGGACTGATTGAACTGCTGTTTGTGGACCTGAAACATTGCTGGTCCTGCTCCTCTTGTCAGTCTGGCCTGTTTTTTTCCTGCTTAGATTGTGTTTGTTTCTCTGTGGTGTTAAATCGGAACCTTCCTTTACAACCTCAGACCAAACCCAGCAGCTTTTGGCAGGCTGTAATTTCACTCTCTACTCTGTAACCTTGGATGCCTGAGAAATTCAGAACACAAAATAAAAGTAACATGCGGGCCGAGGCGACGGGGAGTTGCAGTGTATGGAAGGTTAATGGTTTTGTATGACAGGCGGTCCCTGCCCTGTGAGGCTGAACGGCCCGAGTTGGAAACAACAGCAGGTTAAAGAGGAGCTCAGTCAAATCAGGACCGGACCTGATCCCACGATAACTAGTGTCACCTAATGAACATCTGAAACGAAGTATCTGACTTCCTCTCATTTTCATTTTGGATAAAAGAAAGCGGTGTTGAAGGACCAGCTTCCTGCACCCTGTCTCCTTTTGCCTCGCTGAACTCAAATCCAGATTTTCAGTTTGTGGAGCATTTTTGAATGTTTGTATTGGCGTTTCTCACGTTCCAGCTAAAAGAGATGGGGCAGGTTGGCACATTCTGTTTTTCACTCACGTTCCTTCCTGTGATTTCACAGAGACAGCCTGTCTGGTTGGACATCCAGCTGGATGATTGAACCTTTAATCAGAACACACACCTACTGTTTGTCCTCTCAGCACCTCCAACTTCTTTTCATCCTGGTTTCAGAGATGATGCCTCAGTTTCAAAGTGGTTATTTTGTCTGTCAGGAGACATGATTGTTTATTTCTGCTAACCGAGTTTTGTTGTTACTGTTGTTTTTCTTCTTCTTCTTCAGGCAAATGAGCTTGGCATGACGTCAGCCTTCTACAAGTACATCCTCACCACCATGGTAAGAAGAGATGTCCTCAGCCTCCAGTTAAATCCACTTTTCTTCTTGTTCCATCCATCCTCATAAAGAGAAGATCTTTGTCTTTTCATCCTTTTTCCTTTCCTTTCCTTGTTCCCTCCTTCACCCAGTCAGTCTGTTTTTCTGTGACCTGTTCTCTCATCTCCTACGTTCCTTTCCTGATTCCCTCTGCCCTATTTTCATAGTTTTTCTTTTCCTTTCCTTTCCGCTGTTCCAAAGTCTTTGGTCACATCTTAAACCTGACCTCCTCAGTGTTCTTTCTGTCCTTTCAGCCCCCTTAGCCTTCTTATATCTCCTCTTTTCCCATAACCCCCCCCCCCACACACACACACACACACTCCTCTTCCTCCCTCCTCAACACAGATGCATGGTGGTTGCCGTCGCCGTTTGTCATCTTTATAATTTCCCTGTCCGGTTTAGCGCCCTTGTGCGAAAAGAGAGACTTTGTGCTGATAATAACTCGTCTTGATCTCCACCTCTCGTGGTGTGGGAGACTTTAACGCAGCCGTTATAAGGGCGCCTCATGCAGTGGACACAAACCAAGGTCATCCCCCCCCCCCCATCCCATCCTGGACGGAGACCAACAGTGAAGTTATTCCTCGGCTCACCTGCAACACTGCATTTGACCAACCTATAACTTTGTTTTCACTGTGCTCTGCTGACCGTGACAGTTTCCTTCAGAAAAAAAGAAATGAAGTGGGGGGTTCACTAACCTCATTTAGCCCCTTTGAGCCCCTTGTCCTGGTCGCGTACGGAGCTGAGGAGAGCAGCTGGGCCGAGTCAGGAAGCTGCTGAAGGTTCAGCATAAAGCTCAGTAACAAAGGTCAAAACAATCATCAGATAAAGTTCATTAAACTTCATCTAATCCCCTGCAGGATCACACATTTTCCTCCGCAGTGACGCCATCTGGACCCCGTCTCCTCCTGAGTCCGGGTCGGCCGCTCCATCACCTTACTGCAGACCGAGATTGTCAGGAAACCTGGTTAGTGATTTATCACGTGACGGGCCGGCAGAGACACAAACCAATTAATTAGCAGTCATTCATACTTCTTAGTAGTTTCCTAAATAGCTGCTCCGTTTTTAACAAACAAACAGGACAAAGTAGATAAAGAATAAATGAATGAATGAATGAATGTTTTTTTTTTAATTACTGTGTCATGCATACACCTGTATGCCCAGCCCACATAGGTTTAAAAGACACCAAACAGTCCAAAAATCCAGTATCAGGACCAGATCAACCTATCCTGCCTTATTTTCCAAGCTTTAGATATATAATCAGCAGGTCCAAAAACATCAAAATCACACAGCCATTTCAGCTTTTCCTCATCTGACCAATAGAATAAAACAGAATCATGTTGTAAGACATCACTAAACAAGCACTCCCTAAGTCATCATACGGTGTACAGTAAAGTATTTGTTGGGGAGTATTTACAGCAGCCAGTCGAACCTCACAATACGGTCTTCAGGTTTAAAGGTCCATACAGACCCGGTATATTCCTGCTCTGCTGTTGCGGTCCAGATGAACTTCCTGCTGCAGTCACAGTGTTTCCTCCAGCCAACAGCTCTTTGTCACGGTTGACAGCACCGACAGTCTGATGGTGGACTTGATTTGGCAACTGGAAACAACAACGACAATAATAATAATAACAACAACAGGTTGTCTGTCGACCATCCTATTTTTTTTCCAAACCAGCAGAAAACATATTTGGAGGAGCAGGTAGATCTGAACTGCACTGCACTGGTGCAGCCTGTCAATCACACAGTAACCCCGCCCCCTGATCCTACTTTAATGGTCCTCACTCGATCAGACCTGGGTTTGGACTGAAATCTGGACCCGCAGCAGCTCGTTTATTCAGACCTCTAGACTCCAAACGGCAGAAGATGAACGTTCGACAGCATTTGTTGCAAATAGGATCTCTCTGAGCAAACAGGATCTCTCCAGGCGTGGGTTTGATTTGGGTTTGTTTCAGCGGCAGAGCTCGGTGTGACTCGACTCGCCTTCAAGGACTATTTGAAGTTCTTTGAAATTCCCCAGTGTTTGATGTCCATCTTTTTTTCCCAAGCCTTTTTTCTCCCAGCCGTCTGCTCTGAATTCAAAAATTCAACTTGACGTTGTACAGTTTGCAAAAGAAAACTCCAATCAAGCTCATTCTCTCTTTCATCCCTCAGTCCTTCGGGACAGGATCTTAAGTGCTGGTTGTTTCAGACAACTTCTGCTTTTTGAACAAACTGTCAACGCACATTACAGCAGACAGCCAGAAGATTAGACTTCCTCTTCTTCTTTGTCCCTCCTCTTCCCCCTCACGCCTCCTCTGTCTTCCTGTCTGTGTCCAGGACTTCCCTCTGCTCCGGCTGGATGACGTGGTGGACGGTCAGTCCAACATCGTGGGTTTCTCCATGCTCAACAGCAGCCACCCCTTCTACCTGGAGTTCATCAGGAGCCTCAACCTGTCCTGGAGGGAAGGCTGCGACATCAGCCCGTACCCCGGCCCGGCGGTGAGACACACAAGGACACACAAAAACACACACAGATTCAGAGCTGAACTCTTGAAACTATAAACAAGTGAGAAGATACAGTATCCTGAAATATTGATTATTTAATGTGCTCTCAACAAAACAACTTTTACCACCTTCTGAGGCTGATGAGAACATTTTAAATATCACAACATCTTTGGAGAGAGACGCTGTTTGTAAATCAGAATAACCAAAGAGAAGTTCCTGATCTGAAGTTTCTATCTTTATCTGATCAGGAGTTCTGCTCATTAATGATGAAAAATCAGCTCCAAAGCCTCTAATGTTAACTTTTCTTTGTTTATTACAACTTGCAGTGGTTTTACCTGTAAAATAAGGATAAATGCACACAATATCAGTATTTTTATTGTTTATCAGTTAACTGCCATTAACCCTAAATAGATAAAGAGATACAGAAAATGCATAAATACATGCAAAATACTGTTAATTGATTCATTTAACTTTTTTTGGTCATTTAAAATGTCTGACATATAGAACCTTTAAACAAAAAATAATTAAAAATGAATAAAGTTAACAAAGGCAGAGACCCCTCAATTATTTCCTTTGCACTGAAGAACAATGTTTTTCAATCGTTTTCTAAACGCCATTAACTCGTCAACCTATCTTGGTTCTCACCTCATTTTGATAGAGTTTGAATCTTTTTATGGTTAATTAAGATCGAAGTCATTTAGTTCTCTTTAGTTTTTGTCTCGTCTTTCTTTAAAGGGGCACCATTAAAGACATTCCATTTGAATAATTGCCTTTGAAACAGTGATGTGAAATAAAAAGTCTACTTTTCTTAGTGTTTCAATTTGAGATGGCAAATGATGCGGTTTATCTCAGAGTACACAGAATAATTAATTTGTGATAAAATCCAGATTTAACGTATAAAAAACCATCAAAAACGGCCTGTTAATAATGATGAGGATGAAGAGCGACTCGTCAGCAGGTCCAGGTTGGAAAGCGGTGAAGCAGCGTCGTCTTTATTTCTTCCCTCTTGAACTATCTCTCCCTCCTCCTTCATAATGAAAAGACCCATCAGAACAAACCAGTCTCTTCAGAGTTTTGTTCACAATCACAGCTCTATCATCAGCTGAGTAATAACACCTGAGCAGATGGCTTCAATGCAGATAATAGGAATGTTCATCTCAGTCAAGGCGTCATCATCAGGGCGCAGGAGTGTCCTCTCAGGGTTTATTAGTCATACTTACTTACTTAAGGGGCTCAAAGGAGTAGAGGTCACCCCTAAATAAAATAGTTATTTTGAATCTGATGATGATGTTTTATTCTGTTTGAGATGATTATGGTCATTATCTGAGGAGGATCAGTCTGAAATAACTCACTGACAGTGTTCAGACTGAACACTGTAAATCCTTCAGCCATGAAGCTTCCATTAAAAAAACCCCATCTGATCATTGTTTATTTAAAAATCACTGATGAAAACATTTGTTGTCAGAGCGACAAATAAATTCAATCCACATGGATGGGCAATTCTGACTCTGAGTAACAATATTCTCCTAAGAACAAAAACACAGATTTCAAGGTCCATACAGTCTGAAGGTTTAAAGGCCCATAAGGTGTAAATGTAGTTTGGTTATAAAATAACAGTTTATCAGAGGAAAAACCTGCAGGATCAAACTCTGAGGTGAGAGCTGCTGATTCTTCTTCTCTCTCTTTAATTAGTTATCGTCACTCAGGCCCAAAACTATCAACTCCAACTCATCCAATTACAGGCAGCCTACATCCGTCTTTTTTTATCAGCCCTGGACAGATGGTGCAGCTCTGCCTCCGTACCAGCCGTCTGATTCCTTCCCAGAGTCGCTCTGACTGACAACTGACCAAACAGAGCAGAACATCAGGCGGCGATACGATCAATGAGGTGTCTGAGCTGCATGCTGAATGCCGCTGATAGGAGCCGCCAGCTATCACACAAACACTATTTACTATTGTCTCTTTAGCACTCAGTGTCTGAAAGACTATTATTCAGTCAGGATGAGAGTGATATGAGAGGAAAGTGGGTTGTGCAGCTGCTGAAGACTATCCACACATTTAGATATTCTTCACCAATAAATAAAATAAGAATGTAAAATGACTTTAAAAAGAATGTTTACTAGAGTGTTAGAGTGTTAACCGATTTCAATGAATTGTTGAATCAAATAAAAAACAGACGGAACAGTCCAAATATTTTAAATCTGTAGTTTTGAGATTATCCACCTGTGAATCTTCCACCTCAGTGAAGGTTGCGTTTCAGTTCTCTACATGGACATTTGTGTGTGTCAGTTGTCGTCGGCGCTGATGTTCGATGCCGTTCACGTGGTGGTTGGTGCCGTCCAGGAGCTGAACCGCAGTCAGGAGATCGGAGTGAAGCCGCTGAGCTGCACATCTCCGCTGATCTGGCAACATGGGACCAGCCTGATGAACTACCTACGCATGGTAACAACACACACACAGAATACATCGTCAGGGAAATCCTGTTGTTTTGCTGAGCTGGTTTGTAAGATGGACATCAGTTTGAGCTCCAGAGGTTAGCCTAGCTTAGCATAAAGACCAGAGAACGGAGAGAGAGAGATGTTGTCTGCTTCTCACTCTGTCATTGTTTCCGCACTCCTGTCCTTTCTATGTTCATTTAATTTACCCTCTCTCTCTCACACACACACACACACTGTATGTGCACTCTATTACACATTACTCAAATAAAACTGCAAAAAACACAGACTTGGCTACACAAACCTCACACTAATTTTCATATTGTTACACACAGACATCTTGAGTCACATGTCAAACTTTGTGAGTGAATCTCAGTCACATTTATGTGATTGTCGCTCCAGAATCTGCTGCTTCCTCTGAGCAATCAGAGCTCCAGTCCTCCCTCCCCTGCCGCCATCGGTCAAGATGGTGACTGCAGAGGGTTAACGCTCATTTTAAAAAATTGCATCATTATATCATTACTCTTGAATTCACAACACAACGCAGCAGATGAGCTGTGATCAATTTTGCTGGTTTGGATTTGTCACCTTTTCTCCCAAGTCTCAGGTTTTGGACCAAATTCATCAGAAAGCCTGTCATGTTCTCTCTCTTTTTCTCTTCAGGTGGAGTACGATGGTCTGACTGGTCACATCGAGTTCAACAGCAAAGGCCAGAGGACCAATTACACTCTGAAGATCCTGGAGAAACAACCAGGGGGCCATAAAGAGGTCAGAGGTCAAATGTGTTCGAGTGGGGAGGGCAGGTTAGCATAGCATCCAGCTGCAGCATCTGAACCTTTGACAACATCACCAAGAGAAGAAGGACATTTCAAAGAAAGCGCTGAAAGACTAACTAAGTACTAGGGGTGTGCCAAAAAATCGATTCATATAAGAATTGCGATTCTCATTTACTACGATTCAGAATCGATAAAAAAAAATAAAACAAAAGCACAGGCTGTCTGCCTCCATTTTGTATGCGGGACGTCCTGACGTCACCACGGAGCTGGTTCTGGAACATACACATGTGCAGTAAGCACCCAACACAAGGACGAAAGAGAGATTCAACCGGCCCTGTCCTCGTTGAAGGCAAAGATTTGGACTCATTTTGGTTTTTACCTAGATCCCTATAAAATCCGTTTTATTTTTTCCCAGTTAATTTTTTCTGTTTTTAATTTTTGAGAATTCCGTCTTTAGCATTTTACGCAAATTTAACCAAGAGACAGTGTTTTAAGTAATGAAATATAGACAATTTCTTCAGTTATAACTGAAAACTTTAATGCTTCCACAAATTTAAGCAAAAACATAACAATAAAACAATGAAACATGATAGTCAACCTCTTTGTGTTGAGCGCAGTGAGTGACTCTGGTTTGACTTTGACAACTGCTTCACTGGTGGGGGGCGTGCGTTATTAGTGACCCCTCTGAGATTTTTCCCGACAGATACGTTCCTTTTTATTCCTAAAAAAAGCATGGGCAAGATCCAGTGTCTCATCTGGTCTGATCTGGTCTAGTCTCTACTATGTCCATCCAACAGAAAACTTGGATGGACATAGTTTAACAGACTAGAAATTATTTGTGTGTCCAGAGGATAATAGGATGCCGGATTTCTTCCTAACCCAGATGAAAATGGTGGTTTACGAAGGGAGTGTCCCTTGCTCTTTATCAGCTGGTCCTTTGTGTGACAACACAGCTTCAAGAGCCAATAAAAACACAAACACCAACCAGGCAGGTGAGGTCATGAGGTCAGGAGAGATGATGGGTTCAGTTTTAAGATTAAGAGTACTTTATTTAGCCCACGTATGGGAAATTCATTGTTACAGCAGCAACCACAGGTATAGAAAAAATACAAGAGTAAGAACAAGGAGTAGAAGTACTAAAAAAAACATAGAAAAAATATAAAGTGGCAGTGATAATGATAAAGTGACAGTTAGTCCAGAGTACAGATTTTATTGCAGCGATAGAGAGGTGTTATATAGTCTGATAGCTGCTGGAATGAATGACCTGCCGTAGCGCTCCTTCTTGCACCATGGGCGCAACAGTCTTTTGCTGCAGGAGCAGCTTAGTTCACCCACAGTGTCATGAAGGGGGTGGGAGGGGTTGTCCATGATGGATGTCAGTTTGGCCAACATCCTCCTCTCACCCACCTCCTCAATGGAGTCTAGAGAACAGTGCAGGACAGGAGTTTGTATTTATGGCCTCATTTAACCTGCTGAATAAACCAGGAGGAGCAGGAGGAGCAGGATCCTCCATCAATGACTCCAGCGTAGATTCTGCACCAAAGACTACTCAGTCTTCCAATCCCTCTTTGTCCTCTATTACACACAGTCTTTGTCCCCTTTCTTTGCCCTCCGCTCCATCTCATACCTTTGACCCACGACCCCCGACATGCCACAGAGGCCAAAGTGTACTAACACTACGAGTTTACGCAATAATCTTGAATGCACCATGCACCCTTTCCCTACTTTCCTTCTCTGTCTTCATCTTTTCTCTCGTCTTCCACCAGATTGGTACCTGGTACTCCAACAACACGCTGGCCATGAACTCCACTTCCCTGGACCTCAACGCATCAGAGACACTGGCCAACAAGACGCTAATCATCACCACCATACTGGTAATAGATAAAAGCTCTACCTGTTGTGTATGTCTTGCATATGAATTTCCAGATATGAAATTCCATCAGAATCATACATTTGTGAGGTTGAAAAAATGATCTGGCTGCATAAATGAATCAGTGTTGATCATTCTCGGCTTTAAACACTGAATCAATGTTTATAATTCTTTGTTTTTTCAGTGCTGAAGTGAAAACATTGAATTATTATAAATTTTTGGTTGTTTGCATTTACCTACTGTCAGATAGGTCCATCTGTCCATGTTAAAAACTCGGTGCAAGCCTAAGCACCTTTCTGCTCCTCTGAGCAGCTGCAGGATGTTATTTAATATTATGTGTTAAGTAGCTCTCTCCGGCAACAAGACTAAAATCTACAGTGTACAGACACATACACACACACACACACACATATATATATATATAATGTATATTGTGTTATGTTATATAATTATATTTTGAACCGCAACAACCACTGCAAGGGGACCCATTAGGGCTTATTATTATTATTATAAAAAGTGTATACAATAAGACGACCTGTGTCATTATTTATTTACTTAATCTTTCATTTATTCAACACTTTTTTTTACTAATCATGTGTGCAGAAGTTCTGTTTTCTTTAAAATACTTAAACCCTCTTCAGATATTAGCACATCTGAATCCCTCCATTCTACCTCAGTGTAGGTAGCATACTGAAGGAGAATGTGTATATTCTGCACAGTCATGTTTTAGATATAATCTCACTAACCTGTTCTGACAGTCTTTACAGACAGCAGCGGTGATATCAGCTGTGAACAGTCAGTTTGTCCTCCTGTCTGTTAGCAGCCGTTCAATGTCCCTGTAGTTAGCTGACAACAATTAGCATCCGCATTAGCATTAGCATTAGCGACGTTAGTAACCAACTAAACGACACATTAAATGCAGCGGCAGGTTAACGTTAACACGTTATCTGGTTTTATCACATTATATTATTTTAGATCAGTTACAAAAATTAACATACTCATATATAAAAACCCGCTGTGACAAACGGTGATGGCCACAAACAGAAATCCTTTTCGCGGGTTTCCTCCCAAAGCGGAAGTGCTTTATAAGGGTTATGTAAAATGGCGGACAGAGGTGTTGTGCTACCTGCACGGCTGACCGGCGGGCAGGCTGTCAGAAGAACAGAGCCGGACTGGACTGGTTTTGAAGGGAAATGAAACTCCACGGTAACTTACTTTCTTGCCCTTGGGTTTGTCGGAAGAGTCGATTCGGCTCATTCAGCTGAAATCTTACCGATAGTGTCGCGGTAGCACTGGCAAGCTAACCGGAGGCTAAATTATAGCTAGCTGTGTAGCGCTAGATTTAGCATGCTCCAGAGATAAACAGAGCTTGAATCCCGATTGAGAGAATATTGATTGTAGGTGTGTTTTTCATCATTGAAAAACCTTTTTACCATGTTAAATATTCCTAATAAATTTCAACATTGATTGAATGACATTTCCGTTGATACTTTGATGTTGATTCAATCCTGGTTTGCTGTCTGGGCCACCATTGGTTGGTGCTGTTCCATCTTTGAATCAGCTGTGTGCTCTCCCTTCCTTTCTGGCAGGAAAACCCGTACATGATGAGGAAGACAAACTACCAGGACTTCCAGGGAAATGACCAGTACAAGGGTTTCTGCGTGGACATGCTGCAGGAGTTGGCTGACATCCTGAAGTTCTCCTTCAAGATAAAGCTGGTGGACGACGGGCTCTACGGGGCTCCTGAGCCAAACGGCAGCTGGACGGGTATGGTGGGAGAGCTTATCAACAGGGTGAGCAGCACAGGACACACAGGAACAACACAAACTACACTACACTACACAACGTCACATAGATGAGATTTTCAACATGTTGTAAGGAATGTAAAGGCCCAATTGAGACCAGGAAGACCGTGATCAAGAGTTTCCCTATTAGCAAATCGGTCCAGGATGAAGGGAAGCATACACAGGTTCAAATGCATGAGCGTTAAATGCTAACTGAAATAATCATACTGGAAGAGCTCCAGACCCTGGAATCAGAATATCTTTGTAGTTTGTAGAGAAGCTTTTTTCTCTGTGTCTTCTTCCATGTGTAGGACTTTTGGTCCCATGCAGCTTTTCATTATCATTTGCAAACAGCAGAGAAGAGGCAGCGCGTCCTTCATGATGAGCTAAAGTTTGAAAAAGTTTGTGCTTCTCTGAGCTTCCAAAAAAAACTTTGATTCATAAAGAAATGGAAATGAGTAAATTATTGTAAAAAAAAAAAAAGTGATCAGAGAACAAAAAATGTCTCAGGTTTTTGTCAGTAATGATCCGTGCACCCATTCCGATACATATCCTTGTCCTATCTTTTCTCTCAATAGACCGATCCAGGACTCTCCATTATTATTCAGCTTCTGGACAAATGCCTTGTTGAGAAGAGACAGAAATTTCCTCAGCTCATAATTCAGTATCTGTTGAAGTCACCTTGTGTCAGTGTCTGAGGGAAAAACTCAATCTATTGCAGCTTTTCACTTTTTCATTGAGAAACTATAAATCCATCAGAGTCCAGACAGAAAAACAGCAGTAACACACAACTGTGTGTTACATCCACAAACACACCGAACTGTTCCTCTGGGCTGTTTATGACCACCAGATCAGCTCCACTTCTCAGTCATCCCAGCTGTCATACCAATTTTTCTCTTCAGTAAATATAGAGTAACAGCTGGATCCAAGCAAGGCCAATCCTTTAGGACAGCACTTCTCTAAATGTCAAACATGTTTTAAAGACAGATTTCAGGTCAGTCAGAGTAACGTTGATGAGACTCGTAGTGTCTCTGTGTAGTTTCAGGTATTTCATTGATCCTCATTGATGCACTTGAAAGAGACATGAAACCATTTTAACAGTGAAATCACATCAGGTGGTCAAATCTGATATTAATTATCAGTTTAACTTTTCTCACCTTAAGTTTTTTCCTTCAGCCTCTTTAATCCATCCAGTAACTGACTGTGATTGTTATTCAGTCTTTGATAGTCGATCAATAACTGACTGAGATTGTTACTCAGTCTTTGATAGTCGATCAGTAACAGCTTCAGCTGCTTCAGCTTCTCCTCCTTCATCTGGAGCTGATGGTTGGCTGAAATATTTGGAGAGAGAAAAAACGAAACCAGTAACTGACGTAAAGACAAATAAATCGATTGTTATCTTTCAGCCTGGAGTTTAGAGGTCTGTGTTTCCCAGTGTCCTTAAACGCACCATGTGTTTAGCCCATTGATGCTGTTTTTACTAGAACAAGAACAACAGAATCACGTGACTCTGCTGGACCGCCAGGGAGCAACTCCACTGGTTAAAAAAAGAGGTCACATTTGTACTGAAGTCTATGGAAAAACTGATCAACAGAACGTCCCACACACAAAAAAATGATCTGCTGTGTTTGACAGGATGATGAACATCAGAGTCCTTCAGACAGACGGCAGCCTCCCCAGTTTGTCTCCACAGTGTGTCTGTGAGGTGTTTGTGTTTCATCTTACACCACAAGGTCTTGATGAAGATCTATTTTCTGCCTAGTAGCAGCTGTGTATATTCATATTACTCTTTTAAACGTAGCAGCAGGATCTCAGGGTCAGTCGCTGGTTTACAGTTTGCTGGAAGGACCCAGATGTTTCACTCAGTAATGTATTTGCAAACAGCACCTGGACAACTGTCTGATCGTCATGTCCCCTCTCTGTGTCTCTGTAATGACTCTAAGTGGACCGACCCATCATGGCGGCGCCTCTTCTTCCTGTCAAGTGGTTGCAGTTTGGTCTGGACAGCAAAATGTCACCAAAGTAACAGAACTGATGCTGAAACAATCGGAGCCCTCAGACTCTGCTACTGTTCACTTCCTCGACAGCTTATTCTCATCTCTGATACTTTCTGGATTCTCGTAGATCTCCACCTCCCCTTCCTCCCTCTCTACTGTCGTCCTGCGTCACTTGGTTGTATCTCACCATCTTTGAAAAATCTAGTTTGGTGTAAATTTTGAGTCCATGTTGAGACAGTTGAACAGTAGCTGCACTTTTGTCTGTTATTGACTGTTGATCAGATATTTTGCTGCTGTGAAGCTTCAATATCTTCTAATAAACTCTGCTAACATGTAGCACGACAGGGACCTTCTGTAGTAGACGCCCCTCCTGGACCACATGTGCCGCCCTAAACTTTAGAATCCAGTCGTCCTAACACTCAAACATCCCCAAGATGTCCTCAAAACTCAAAATGGTCCAAACATGTCAACATGAGTCCAGAACTGCAAACAAAACTTTGAAGAAGTAACAACAGGGGAGAATTTTTTAGGTTTAAAAACTAAATCAATCTTCACAAATGCAAACTACATTGAGGCGTGCACGCACACACACACTTACTAATATCCCACCTCATGGTCTCGACTGTCTGTTGTGGTAAGCGTCTTTCTGTGCAGCTTTAATTAGAATCAACTTGGCTTAAAATGAACCATTTCCCTTAGAAAACTACTAACTGGGGAAATCAGACCTCAGCTGAGCCACTTAATACATCCCCAGCATGTGTGTTTGTTTAGTAACTTTTCCACCCTTATAATTGGTTGATTCTTGTGTTGTAGTTAATGGTGCCATCACTGTCAGTAGCTCAGAGCCCCCGTCCCCTTGCTCATGTGACTCCCCACTGCGGCCCATTGCCATAACAACTAAAGCAGAGACAATAGTAGAGCGATTGTTATCATTGGCATCTGCTCGTTTGTGTGTCTGTGTGTGATGATTTCCTGTGTGGTCAAGCTTGAAACTGATTGTGATGAATATAGAAAAACCAGAGCTTTCTTTAGAGCTTTCATTCCTCCTGATGTTTCTTCCTGATTTCCTCCTTAAACTGCGAAATCAGCAGCTCTGTGTGTGTAAAACTGACTTCAGCGATAAACTGATGAACCAAGTTAGTTCAGATCTGGATCAGTCTGACTCTGACTGGAGCTCTGCTGCTATACTTCTATGTGTTTATCCATCCATTCTCATCCTCCATCTTTCATAGTGACATAGAGACATAGAGATATCTAGAACATTAGAGGCTTTGGAGCTGATTTTTCGTCATTACTCCTCCAAAGAATGGGCAGTTAAACCATTTCCTCCTGTACAGTCAGTGTACAGTCAGTTCACCTCAGGTTAGATCAGGACCTCTGTTGTCCTTTGAGTGTCTGCAGTGTTTGTCAGCCTTTTCTTTGTGTTAAAGCTCAATAATCATTTTGAAAAGCTTTGATTTTTGTTTTTAAGGGTAATTTTGCACCTAAACTGTTTAGGTTCAGATGGGATGTTTGAGTTTATTAGTCCCTGTGGTTTTTCTTCATTTTCCCTCCAGACACAATTTAAAAAATCTTCTGCAGCGATTCACATTTAGTTTTTGGTTTTCACTGTCAACCCTCCATGGTTTTTGAGGTTCCATCAAATTCCAGGACATGTTATCTGGTCCTCAAGTCTTCTATGGCCCATTTGAAACCTCAGACCTGGTTCTGGGGATCAGGTCTAGTCCTCACAGGTGTAGAAGAACTAACATGTGTGAATGAAACTGCTCCACATGACTGAACAGCTTTTTGTTACGTTGTTGTTCCCTGTCGAACGACGCTAATAATAACACACACTAACACGTAATGGTGGTGATAATGGTGTTGGCTGATGTGTGTGTGTGTCATAGACAGAAAATGGGGAACACAAGCAGACCATTAAAAGACTAATCAACTGTCTTTTTTCTTACTAATTATACAGCTCTTTCAATTACACTGCAGGTTCACACACACACACACACACACACACAAACACAAACACACACACACACAAACACACACGCAGTAGGTATTCACATAATTTAATCTATATCCAGAGACTGTGTGTGTGTGTGTGTGTGTATATATATATATGTGTTAAAACTCATAAATGCTCTTCATCTCTCTCAGAGATGGAACCTCAAAAACTGTATGCTCTCTTATTCTCTCTCTGTCTCTGTCTCTCACACACACACACAAAGAGATGCTTTTTCAGTACAAGCCCCAGGAGTCTGATGAAAGAGGGTGAAATTCGTTTAACATGTGTCTACTCGTTAATCAATTAAGTGTTAATTAAGGAACAGAGAGGTGTCTGGGGTCCATATACGCTCCACTATGGATCCACTCTGTGTCTCTCCGTTGACTTTAACCTTAATGAGATTATATTTCAATTTTAAATCTGCTCTGCTGTATTTTCGCAGTGAGGTTAGACCCACACGCAGTCACATGAATCTGACCCGTTCACATCAGACGGTGGCAGTGTTTTCTTCCTTTAAACTGAAGATGCTGTCCATCACACCAGTTCTCCTGCGACTTGCTGTCCTTAGACCAGCTGCCCATAGATCAGGTCCTGGACTCAGGTTTGACATGTGAGTGCCTCTAAGTGCATGTGAAAGTTTGCTATTCCTCCTGCAGTGAGGATGAAATATCAGAAAAACATCAGTTAATCTGGAGCTCATCTCTATCAGGGGAAATCAACCACATCCTCATCTGCATTATGACAATATCTTCACACAATACGCACAACAATACTTAGTGGTAGTGTTGTGAGAATTTGGTTATGATGAGAATGCCTCTGCATTGTTACGTGACAAATGCACAGGCTCTGCACTATCTGTGTTTCTGTCTCTGAAATGAATCCAAAGTAAAGAGGACATCCGTGGATTTTATCTTTTCAACGTAAGAAGTATTCAGTGCAGTTCTCACTCCTTGTTTATTGTTTTTGCATTTAGGCCTTTATCAAAGCTCTGAATAAAACTAATGTTTCCGTCGCTGCTGACAGAGGCAACTGGCTGGGGCCCCCAGCTGTTTGGGGGGGTTCCTGAGCACTGACAACTCTACAGCAATGACTCACAATATTACTTTGTCTCCTCTAAAGAAGCCACTAGAAGTCTTCTCTACTATTTTCAATAACGCTGCACAAAAGAACAAGAATATCATTATTTCTAATTCAGACACAATTAAAATAAAACTCACTGCAAATGCTCAATGTGATACCAACACTGTATTCATCATGAAGACTGACAAAATTCAAGAAGGAAAGACCAGACAACTGATAACCTCAGTGAGGGTTTAAAGAAGTAACATTTGCTGTATTCTTTCATAATCTGAGAATTCTTGCATTCTTTTACTCAAAATGTATTTACCTAGCACCAAATCATAACAGTTGCATCTAGGCACCTTACATATAGAGCAGTTCTAGACGAAACTCTTTATAGAGTTGTTAGAGACCCAACAAATCTTTGATAAAATGTGGAAAGACTGCCTGAGCGTAAATTCCAATTGGTGTTTTTGAATAGTTTTTTAACCCAGTGAAAGTGGGAACTTTCATCTCCAACAGGTTTGTCCCAGAAGCTGGAGATCCTGCTGGTCAGTGCAGTCAATGCTGTGTGACTGAATGTGCTATTTAAGGGGAAGCAATTAGAAGAAGTCCCTGTCAGAACCAAGAAGATGTAGATTAAATGAAAGCAGCATGAGCTCTGTGATTTACCCATAAAGCTCCAGCAGAAACAAAAGCTTTTATCGCTCTCCTGGGAGCCGCACAGTAACCATTCACTGTTAACTTGCAATGCATTCAGCAGCAGCCGTGCCCTCCGCAGTGACTTCTGCACAATAAAAATCAATATTTCATTAAAAGCCCCAGAAGCTCTGCAAAAAAGGTTCAAGTGTTTTGAGCAAAGGTGCTGCCTTTAATTGCAGCTTCTATGCCTGTAAAATCAGGCGCTCAGCTTTGTAATGAGAGACAGCTGTTTAATCCACAGAATGAGTCTGTTCTCGTTGTGTTCTCGTTGGTGAAGCTAAACCTGCCGCTCCTCCACAGACCATTAGAGTCCAGCAGCGAGTCCGTCCCATAGACCTGTTTAGTCTTGAACAAAAACTGTTCTGTTTAAGGATTTGTTTGGATTTGCTTTGAGTCAAGGGGGCGGAGTCATACTCTGCCAAGATGGCTGCGGTGGAGTGTCCGAGCTTCAGAAGCTTCTGTTCCTCCTTCTCCTTCTCCTCTTTCACTCCCACTCCTCCTTCCTTTTTCTCACCATCATTCTCTTAATTTTAAAACTGTTTAAGTTCAAGATCTAACCTTATTTGTGGATGAAAATATAACCTCCCCTCCCTCTCTTTCTACAGAAAGCAGACCTGGCGGTGGCCGCCTTTACCATCACCTCAGAGAGAGAGAAAGTAATAGATTTCTCCAAACCCTTCATGACTCTGGGCATCAGCATCCTCTACAGAGTTCACCTGGTAAATATTTTTCTTTAAACATTGATTTTGATTCCTCTTATTTTGTCAGAAGACCTGAGTCACAAAGAGGCTTAAAATGTTCAGGTGGATCTGAAGCTTTGGGACCTTGAACCTTGTCCTGGCCTCTAGTTCATCATCATTTAGTTTTTGAGTCCCAAAGATGTAAGGCAATTTAATGATGAGTCCTTAAAAGGTTGCGGCTTTTGTGGTTGTTTCAGTCAAGTCCAAAAGGACACAACTTAAGTTCACTGAATTTATCTCTCAACACCTCCTGACTTCCCTCCTCTCCAAGTCCGTTGGTTCCTGCTGAAGATTCTTTCAGTCCAGCTGGACTGGATTGAGATCTGTGGGATTAGGAGCCAGGGGGGAGCAGATAACAGCAGAACCAAGGACACAGATGGAGGACAAGCCTCTTCTTCTGCTGTCTAATAGAATATGAAACATGTCTGTCCACTTGGTGTCTGACAGAGACCTACTCAGGATGGACATCTAGAGACAAAACAGGACAGCAAATTTCTTACAATGCCTTTATGGTTTTTCTGTCTCAAGGGGCAAGAAGTTTAAATCCAATCTGGACCAGCTCCGGTTGTTTGTCGACAGAACATGAAGTTGATGGATGAATACAGGAATAAATACCTAAGAGCATGATGCAATAAAAAAAAAACCAGTAAAGCTGCAAGAAGCTGCTCAATCTATGAATCTCTGCAGGTCGCTCACATGAAAGCAAGATTTGTCTCGATGGACCTTTCAGACCTGAGGCTGCAGATTTACCAACGTGTTTGTCTTGCTGGCTTCATGTGCTCCAGGGATTTCAACAACCGACAGAGAGACGTCTATAATCAGACATGATTCAGAAAACCAGAGTCAACCCGCCGTGACTTCATCCGTTAGTTAGGTTTTTTTGGTCTTTCTCTGCTCTGTGCAGCAGGACATGCATATGTTATCTTAGCTTCAGTCTATGGGAGTAATAATTAGTGAAAGGTCACTAATTAACATTTTGATTAACTGAAGACTGAATATAAAATGTTTAAAGGGCAGTTATGTGTTGGTTGTACTGATGACTGAGACCATGAACTCATTAGGTTCTTCACTAAAATCCCTTATTACTTATAGTTTTAACATTAACAAGCTGCAAAAATTCAGTTTTCATGGAAACAGGATGGAATGAGCAGCTGCATAAAAGGACAATTATAATGATTAAAACATAAATAAACAGAACACTGAGGACAAACCCATCAAGCAATGGCTGTAAATATGAATGGCCCTCCATCTCATCATCTCACATCAACTAACATCGTGTTCTGCTTCCTCAATCTAAAAAAATCTAATGATATTTTTGACAATGTCGTTGTTTAAGGAGCAACAATGACGCTGTCAAAGCTGGCGTCTCCGTGGTGATGATGTCAGAGCGCCTGATGCACTGTAATAAATTGTCGTGCTGCAGATGTGGTGAATAGCAGAGTGATAATACGTTGAGCACTAATGAATTGGGAGCAGCAGCAGAAATAAATTTACACTGTTCATTACCGGGGGGCAAGAACACTGATGAACACGATGGCACTCCACTAATGTGCGTACATAAGTCAACAGCTTGAGCAATTAAATAGATTACCATCTTTAAGTCTGCTTGCAAGCTATTTAGACACATGTTGCTTGTGTGTGTGTGTGTGTGTGTGTGTGTGTGTGTTTCATAATATGCATACATTTTTTTATTCCTCCAAACCAGACTGCACTGTTTGTACAGTTGCTGTTGGGAAGTGATGAGATTTAGTGTGTTGGTTTGTGTGATGCATTCAGGAGTTTGTACAGGCTCAGATATTAGTGTGCTGCTCACGGGGGGTGACATACTAAATCTCTGATGACAGAAACAACAACAAACAGTCATAGATAATAGAAATGACAAACTGCTGGTACTAGGAATCGAACACAGTACAATACAACATCCTCTGACTCAATAAACTGTCGCCAACTTTTCCCTTCCCTCCTCTCATCATCATAATGACCATGAGATGTCACATACCAACAGAACCTAACATTGATGTGGTAAACTTCAATACAACATGATGTTCATTTTTTTAAATGATGCTCCATTTAGAGGAAAACAGACCAGGAAGGAGGGGAGGGGTTAGGGGGGCGGGGCTACTGTGTGACTGACAGACTGGACCACCCAATCATGATAGAATACAGAGCAGGTCAGATCCACCTTTTCCTCCCAATATGGTTTCTACTGTTAAAAAAAAAACAAAAAACATAAAAACTGAATTTGAACTATGAGGCCAGGCCCTTAACCAGGACCTGAGGGTTAGAACAGGAAACTGGTTGTGGATGATGGACTCAATGCAGGTGGAGGTTTTACAGTGGGACCAAACGATAGGCAGAGAAAGACCATGAGTAAATATTTCACATCACAGGCGTCGTTTTTCTGGAAAAATGTTTGTCTAGTTAAATGGAAAAAGGCGTGTGCGTGTGCGTGAGCGTGAGCATACACCATCATCATGGCCTGTTAGCCAGTCTATCTACTGTGTATAATGGTCACTTAAGAACAACAGCTTGTGTTCAATGGAGTGAATTAATGAAGCCTCAGCTCAGACTGAATCATGCCTAAGGCGGGTTAAGGAGTAGGAAAACTGGCAGCTCCTGAGGGGCCCAGGGCAGTGAGGGCCAAAGCAATATATCTGGTTCATATCTCAGACACTCTTTTCATGAACTTCAGTCACAGTTGGACAAGCTAAGATCAGTCTGAGTCTGTACAAGACTCCAACCTTCAACTGGTCTTAACAGCTGTTATTCCTCCTGATGGTTCTTCCTGTTTCCTCCTTAAACAGAATCAGCTGATCTGTCCAATCTGAAACTGACTTCAGTGATAAACTGATCCGATCTGGATCAGTCTGACTGGAGCTCTGCTCCTTTCCTTCTATGTGTTTATCCATCGATTCTCATCCTCCATCTTTGATAGTGACGCTCCTATTGGCTCCGATGGGTGATGTCACAGCCAATCAGAGGCCTAGCTGTCAGAGTCTTTGGATCAGTCCTGTATGTTTCTGAGTTTATTGTGTTGACAGAATAAATACAATCAGATATTTAGAGCATTAGAAGCTTTGGAGCTGATTTTTCATCATTACTGTTTTGAGGTTGCACTGATTCAGATTTTTGAGATTTTTTCATATTCTTTGGATGTCCTGTGTTTGTTCTACAGGAATTATTATTATTGATACGGCAGCTTGTCAGGACGCTGAAGTTGGCGTGTTCACTGCCAATACAAAAACGTTCTCTGTGAATTTGATCTTTAAATAAACCCTGGACAGGATGAAGGTGACGACGCCGGACGCAGAGCGAACAGCTGACTGAGCACTGAGTCAGGGCTCTGAGGCTCTGAATGTGGACCGGATCAAACATGGAGGACAGACAGTGTAGGTGAATACTGATGAGCTGCAGATAAATGGAGTATGCAGCATCAGATGGTTTCTACTAGACTGAAGCTAAGCTGAACGTGTCCTGACTGCAGCTCTTTGAGACTGACTTTAACGCTTGGTCCTTTTTTAAATTGACTGGAATCTGCATGGAGCAAAAGAAAAACACTGCAGTATGTGAAACACTTTATGGAGTCCAAACCTGGACTCGTGGGAGTTTATTTGATGTCCCTGTCTTCCTTCCATCTGTCAAAATGTGATTCGGTCTTCTGTGGATCCCAGACCCTTCTCAGTCTTTTTTTCTATTAAATGTGCCAGAGTGGACAAAAACACAACCGGCGCTGATTGTCTCCATTACAGCTCGAGTCGTCTGCTTTAATTGGGTCCAATCTGGGAGTTCGATGTCTCCTTGTTGCCAAATCCTTTTTACAGGGGAGAACAGGGGGTGCAGGCATCATAAACAGCAGGGAGGGGAGCTGATGAAAAGGGTCGATGGGAAACTCATCACAGAGGAACATCAGCGTACAGTCATTAACGCTCCAAAACCTTGTAACTGTACTTTACTGCTTTATCTAGTTTTTTGTGTTTTATTCCAATTACAGGTTTATGTGCTGAGAAAATGTGATGAGCTCAGGAGGAAAAAAGAGAGAAAGAAACTGATCCAGTTCCAACGCTGCAATTTACCAAAGTGCATGGCTGTCAGTGTGAAGGACGGTTGTGTTTCTGAGTGGCAGATGGTCATTTTCACAATCCACCGCCGCCAGAACGACTTCCACTGATGTTCAGCCTCAAGTTCAGAGCCAGAACCCATCAGCAAACGCACACAATGACATGCACGAGGAGCATCATGGGTAAAATCCTCCACCTGCCTCCCTGCTGTCAGCTGACTCAGCAGATATCCAGACCCACCAGACCCAGTTTCCCCCCTTCTGATGTTTGAATGAACATGAGGTGAAGCTGCTGACACCTGATTGGTCCACTGACCAGGTGTTCCTAATAAAGTGCTCAGTCTTCTTAGATTCCTCACTTGTGATTTGAAGCAGTAAAACATAACCTGAAAAACAAGGACACGATTATATCACAGTAGCCATGGCAACAGCTCTGGTCCAACATCTATAGCTAACAAAATAATCCGTGCTGTCTTTTGTCCCTCAGGAGCCCAGTTTGTCCCGCTGTAAATAAAAATCAGTTCATGCTGAATAAAAACAACGTTGTTGGAACAGTGTGTGTGTGTTTTTCAGGGTCGTAAACCAGGTTACTTCTCCTTCCTGGATCCCTTCTCTCCAGCTGTCTGGCTCTTCATGCTGTTGGCTTACCTCGCTGTCAGCTGCGTCCTCTTCCTCGCCGCCAGGTAACACACCTGCTCCCTGTGTGTGTCTGTGTCTGTGTAGAACACAACTCAGGATGTTCACACCTATATATTCCATCTTGAGTTTTCATTTTTGATAATCGGAGGAAAAAAGTTCAGAGCTTGAATAAAACATCTTTACATCAACTGCTCTGCTCTCTGTCACTTCCTGTTCCTAAGATTTGAACTGCTTTCTGTTTCCTGCCTCTAGATTTTAATTTTGTGTGTGTGACATCTGGGACAAACTCAACAAAGCTTACTAAGTGAAAAAGACATTAAAACATGTTTTCTCTTTGAATTATTTCAAGCTTTTGTGGTTTATTAAACGTCACAGGTGAGTCCACTCTGGTTTCTGATAGAAATCACGTCTCTCTCCCCCCCCCCCCCCCCCCCCCCTCTCTCTTGAGGCTCAGCCCGTATGAGTGGTACAACCCCCACCCCTGTCTGAGGGAGCGCCGGGACATCCTGGAGAACCAGTACACGTTGGGGAACAGCCTGTGGTTCCCGGTGGGCGGTTTCATGCAGCAGGGATCTGAGATCATGCCCCGGGCTCTGTCCACACGCTGCGTCAGCGGAGTCTGGTTCGTACCCTACTACCTAGTCGACATCCTGTAGGTCCTGGACTCCTCTAGATCTCTGAAAGTGATCTGTGGGGTCTGGACTAAGACATTGGCAGCAGATCCTTAAAGTCTTAGAAGCTGTGAGGTTGATCCTACATGGATCTGGACTTTGTTGGTCCTGGACTGAGGTTTGAGGGATTCAAAGATCTGGTCCCCAGTTTGTAGATGTTTTTAAATCCTCCCCACTCTGTTGATGTGAAGAAATTTCAGATCACTACCACTCCTTCTCGTTCCAGTCAAGTGTTTCCTCTCTCTTCTATCCCTTCCTCTTTTCCTCCCTGCTTCCCTCCTTTCCTCCCTCCTTCCTTCCTTTCCTCCCTCCTCTCCCTCCCTCAGGAGCATCAGTTGAAGGTGAACAGATGGTAAAGTGCCCCTCGTGTGAAAATCATGTCACTTTCTCTTGTCGTTTTATTTTCATTGCTTTTCCTGAACCTCCTCTGTCCCCCTGTCCTGCCCCCCTTCGGTCCCAGTAGCTGCAGTCAGACAGATGGTGGACTGATACTCTCAACATCTTTTCTCCGTCCACTCTCGATCCTCACAGGGCATTTACCCCACTGACCCCCAAAGAAGATTTAGATTTTGTCCATGATAGTAACTTCTGTCCTTTCCTCTAACCTTCCCCTCTCCTTTCCTCTGTCCCTTCAATCTGTCCTTTCCTGCACACTGCCCCCTCCTCCTAATTCCCTAGCTCATCACTTCCGTCTCATTTCCTCTCTAACGGAGATGTCCTGCTCATCTCTGCTGCCTGAGTTCATCTGTAGGTTGATGATTTTCACCTAAAACTCCTGATGTTTCCTGCCGAGCTCTCCATCTGTCTCTCTCCTGCCTCTCTGCTTGGGGCTCCTAATGATGAGGAAAGAGGGGAAAGTTTTTGGGGGTAAATAAAGGTTAACGCTGCTCTTCCTCTCTCCTCCTTTCAGGTGGGCCTTCACCCTCATCATCATCTCCTCCTACACGGCCAACCTGGCGGCGTTTCTCACCGTCCAGAGGATGGAAGTTCCCATCGAGTCTCCTGACGATCTGGCCGACCAAACCAACATCCAGTACGGCACGATCCATGGAGGCTCCACCATGACCTTCTTCATGGTGAGACCTCCGTTCTGTTGACTCTCCCTGACAGTCGCTGTGATTCATTTTGTGTTTGTATCTTTAACAGACTGGACTAATCTTCTGTCTTCTCTTTAGAAGGTTGTATAAAGCCAATCTGGCCCAAAGCTCATGTGGAGCACCCCTGTAGCCCCAAAAGCTCATCAAATGTCCCACAAGAGCCTTTTTGGATATAATTTGTAATGTCAATGGTAATAATGCTAGCTGATGCTACTGGCTAATGAGCTACAACTAATAAAATTGACAATGGGTGTGTTAGATTTACTGCAGGGGACCAAGGCAGAGGGGTGGGACCGCTCCATGCCAAGGTGTAAACCACCGTCCACAATGTTGTTTGGAGAAGATGGTGGTAACTGGCCTTTTTTCATCTCGTCCAGAACTCGCGGTACCAGACGTACCAGCGGATGTGGAACTACATGTACTCCAAGCAGCCCAGCGTGTTCGTGAAGAGCACAGAGGAAGGCATCGCCCGCGTCATTAACTCCAAGTATGCCTTCCTGATGGAGAGCACCATGAACGAGTATTACCGCAGCCTCAACTGCAACCTGACACAGATTGGAGGACTGCTGGACACCAAAGGCTACGGCATCGGCATGCCTCTGGGTGAGTGGAGGAGGGCCGGCTCAGTTCCTGATTCCAGACTGTGACCATTTCTCTGTGGACTGAGACCTCTGATACTTTTCACTGTGTTAATATAGAATCTAGACCTGATTTAGAATCCATACAAAGGTCTACCTTTAGACTGTATGGATGTTTAAATTGAACTGAAGGCAACCAGTAAAACTCCATTTCCACCAGATGGAACTTGTAATTCCTCGTGGAGAAGAAGTGGAAACACGAACCTGACTGTGTGTAGCTGCTGTCAAATCACATCTTGTTTGTAATATGTTGATGATAACCGGGTCATATTCTTCGTGCAGCTGCTGTTCCTGGCAAATGAAACCCACCCTGACTCCAGTTTGGCGCCGGGTTGCTTCTTGCCAGCGTCTGGCCCTCACCTTGTCATCTGCCACAGACTTGTTTCTGGTGATAAGGATTAGTGCATAGATTAGCATATTTAATGGAGGACGGATGAGCAGATGTGGAGATAGAGGGAAGGCAACAGCGGGGGAGTCTTTGGGAGACCGGACCTGTCACTCAGCCTCACTGTTAAATGATGCAAATAAAAGCAGCCAAGTCACCAGGTGCTCCAGTTATTCAGTCGCCTCCCGAGTTAACTGATTCTAAACATTTAAAACTTACAGCTGCTCCTAAAGTAAAGAGTCTTTCGGCCTCCGAGTTGGCAAAGCTAGAAGTTCACTAGATCCAGAAGAGCCTTGACTCCTTCATCCAGCTCCAGCTGCCTCCTCCTAAAAAATACTCTGAATCTGTATCTGCCTGGTGTCTCTGCTTAGATTTAGGACAGAAAGGACATTTAGGGTTGTTTAGGGTTAATGTTCAGGTAATGGAAGTGGTTAAAACAAACTGCAGGTGCTGCAGATGAGACCAGCAGTGGATTCATCAAAGAATTCATGTAGAAAGGGAAAATGGGAACAAAATCATGGAACATTAGTTTTAAACATGAAGATTTCTTTCAAAGTAAAACTCCAGAACCGGCCAATTTACTGAAGCTAATTTGACATCGTTTGGGATTTTACTGGTGTGAATTTACCACATTAACTTTGACTCTGGCTGTTTTGTCCCCTCAGGGTCTCCGTACAGAGACGAGATTACTCTGGGGATTTTACAGCTGCAGGAAAGCAACCGGCTGGAGATCCTGAAGAGACGCTGGTGGGAGGGAGGACAGTGTCCCAAAGAGGAGGACCATCGAGCCAAAGGTGGGTGTCTTTGGGAGGAGGAAGAGGAGGAAAGGGGGCCATAACTTTCTCAGATACAGGACCCTTTTAATTGTTGAGTTCGTGTTTGTCTCAGAGTGTTTTCTTGTAGCTGTATGTCAGCAGATGGAAGGGCAGAACACGGGGGGCTGGATTCCACTTCATCAACAAACGACTGATTAAAGGGTCGTTGTTAAATCTGAGCATCAGCAGGAAGGAGGATGCTGCTGATGCTCTGAAGAGGCAGGTCTCAACAGTGGTGGACCGAGAGCCAAACTACAGTCACTGATACCTGAGCTTCAGAGTTGTGTGTGAGAGAGAGAGAAGGTCGTCTTCCTGTTCGTCTTCATAATGATCTCGTCCTCTTGTGTCTCTTCTGTCTGCGTCCATCGATCCTCCTCTTCTCCGGGTTGATGATGACAACTGAATTTTTCTGTCCACGTTTGTTTCTTTATTGTTCCTGATGCGTCTCGATGAAACAAGATGAGGCGGCTCCTCATCTTCGACTTCCTGTCTCTGACCAGAGTTTTATCGTAACAGGGACACGGGTCCTGCCTGAGTATTGATCCGCTGCTCTGAGTTTGTGTGTGTGTTTCCTTTGAGGTAAAATCTATGAGGAAAGTCGTCTGTCTGAAATGAGTTCAGGTCTGACAGACAAGCTGATATCCACCATGTTTTCCCTTAAACCAGGAGTCTGTATGGACCTTCAGACCTTCATTTGGACCTTTAAATATCTGCATAAAGCTGTTCTGTTGTTTATCCCTCTCTGTGCGGCTTTCAGGTCTCGGGATGGAGAACATCGGCGGGATCTTCGTGGTGCTGATCTGCGGCCTCATCATCGCCGTCTTTGTGGCCATCATGGAGTTTGTGTGGTCAACTCGTCGAACTGCAGAGACGGACGAGGTAAACCTTCATCATCCTCCTCCTCCTCCTCCTCTTCCTCTCTCGTCCTCCTCCTCCTGCCCCGCCCCCGGCCTCAGCCTCAGCTCAAACACCTCAGTAGGTCGTCCGCCTGTTCGCCTGCATTCATTCATTCATCTGCTGAACATCTCACACCATTGTGTTGTCATTGTTTATCTGAGGACGGATCTCAGCAGCTCATTTAAACCTGATTCACTTCAGTTCACTGATCATTTGAAACGTTCGCCATCTTTTTGTTGACATTTATTATTTATTGGATTGTTGTGGATTTAAAACAATCAGTGGAAACATTTGACTAAATGAACACATCATGAAAACTAAATAAACCTGCTCCAGTCCTCTGCAGGTCCAGAACTCCTTAATGAATTGATTAAATATCGATGACATAAGAATGAGGCCTGAAGCTGAAAGATTCACTGCAGACAGCAGGAAGGAGAGAGAGAGAGATAGTCTGTCTCTATCTCGCTGTCTCGTTCGTCCTCTGCACAGTTTGTTTCTGACTTTCATTTGCTCTTCATTTTATCCGTCATTTATTTGACTTCCTGCCACAGCAGTTTTTTATAGCACAGATTGTCAAGCAAACACAAACACAGAGTTTAGTTCTTTCCAAGACTTCTAACATTCCTGCCAATAAATCAGTAAATGAATCTATTAGTGATTATTGATATTATGAAGCCTGGAGAGAGTCAGTGTCTCTCTCTCTCTCTCTCTCTCTCTCTCTCTCTCTGTCTCAGGTGTCTGTCTGTCAGGAGATGCTGACAGAGTTCCGGAACGCCGTTTCCTGTAAGAAGAGTTCCCGCTCTCGCCGCCGCCGCCCACTGAGCAGCGCCGGGGGAGGAGTCCTGCGTCACCCGTCCCGCCTCGCCCTGGCTGCGCCCCGCCCCATCCGTCTGGTCCGGGAGATGCGGCTAAGCAACGGCAAACTGTACAGTGGCGCCGGCCCGCTGACGGGGCTGGGGGGAGGTATGGCAGGAGGCCCTGATTTGGGCCCAGGGCCCCAGAGACTCCTGGAGGATCCGCTGGGCTCCAATGCCACCACCAGCACGCCTCCTCCCCCTCCTCCGGTGTCAGCCCTGGTGGCTCCGCCCGCCCCGCCGCGCAGCTTCCTGCAGAGCTGCAGCCACGTGCGGATCTGCCAGGAGTGCCGGCGGATCCAGAGCCTGAGGCCGGCCACACTCACGCCCCCACCACCTCCTCCGCCCTCCTCCTCGTCCTCCGCCTCCTCCTGCTCCCGGATCCCACCCTCGGTGGTGGCACCAGGTCACCACCACCACCACCACCGCCACAACCCCCACAACCCCCACCACCTCCACTTCCACCACGGCTCCATGTCGCTGCCCCGCCTCCCGCCGCTGCCTCCCCCAATGGCAGCAGACAGAGCTGACAGCGATGGGGGCGGGGGGGCGCCAAGCCCTCAGTGGGCCAAAACCAAACCAGCTCCGCCACCCAGACCACTGCCCCCCACCAAGACGCCCACACATCCACCAACAGACCTCCTTGGTGGGCACGACTGAGCCACGGGATGGAAGGGTGGGTCCAGCTGGACCGGCCAAATGGGGGGGCGAAAACTGATCTGTTTGTTGGTCAAACCAGAAACGTTCCCCGGGGGGGGGGGGGGGGGGTCAGACCTTCCAACCTTTGTTGTTACATTTTGGATGAAACCAGCTGACGGGTTCACAGTGTTGGGTTGGACAAACAGGAAGTGGCGCCCAGACGCTCACCCGACTCAGAGACTCTGAGGTTTTACTGTTTGAATAGTGTTTGTACAGAGGGACACACACACACACATACACACACACATACACTGTTTCCATGGTTACCTGTCAATCATGTGGTGGATGTAGCGGAGGTCATCCTTATTTTTCATGTAGCATCCGATTCACCAAAAAACAAAAGAGACGGAGTTTGTAATTTTTGACCTTTGGAAGCAGACAAGCAACATGTTCCCCGTTTGCTGTCTTTATGCTAAGCTAGGCTAACCACACCCTGACACGAGACTGAAATCAGTTCTCAGAAAGCTAATGGTTGCTGCCGAGCTAATAGTTGAAGGTTCAAAGTGACCTGTGTCAGGAAGCAGCTGCAGCTTGGCTTTCAAAGCAAAAATCCTAATAATCCCAGCTTTATCTGAAAGTGAAAGCTGAATCAGTCTCTAAAGTTGTGACTTTTGTGTTGAATGACACAAACAGACACAGTTGAGGTTCTGGTTCGGTTCTGACTGCTGGTCCAAAACCAGAGTGTCCCCAAACTCAGACCAGATATGACTGCCATATCCAGGCCGATGACAGGTGACTTCAGGAAATACAGGAAGTTCAGAAATGAGCTGGTGTCCCGGTGACAGACTGAGGGCTGGAGGACAGTTTGTACAGGGAGGTGAGTCTGAGCAGGTTTTTATTTATTTGATCTGCTGATGCAATTTATTCAGATTTTTTTCTCTTTTAATTAACAAATTAGAGGCTGTTTAAAGTTCCTCCACCTGTATTTTAAAGTGAAAAACTAATGAAAACTGTGTCTGACTTCCTGGTTGAGCACCTTGGATCAGGCCTTAAGCCCCGCCCAGCTCCTGCTGGTTGCCAGGTGAAAAAGCAGAGAGGATGGCGAGCAGCCGTCAGAGAACGGTTAGCATAGTTTGCTACTTTTATTTGTTAATTTTAACTCTGGATCTTCGTTCTGACAAGCCCCGCCCCCTCTGTCACCACAAAGTGACTTTATTGGTTACTGAGGTTTATGACATATGAATGAATCCCTGAATCTTTTTATCAGACTGTGATTGGTTCACTGAAAATAATGATGTTTCAAATAATCAAACATAAACGAGTTCAGTCATTTTCATATAGTCACTAAAAGATATACAACCTGAAGGACATTTTAGGTGATGACAGACAGACACACACACACACACACACACACACAAAATTTGACCAAACTGGAAAAGAAAGCGTTAATTCTGTGGTTGTCGTTTCCTCCCTGTGTCCGACCTGATGCCTCTTTCATTTATTTATCTTTTCTTTGGAAACCTGAAATGTTTTGGTCGGTTTCTGTGACATCAGCGCTGATATTGATTCATTATTTTTATTTTACAGTCCGATCAAACCAAAAGGACCCAAATAAGAATCGACCCTCCTCCGACACATAAAAACTGTGTAGAAACTGATGCAGCAGCCGGACGAACACAGCTCCATACAAACACACAGGAGTGTTGATGTAGTGTGACTTTAAATGGGTGATTTCAGTGTGTGTGTGTGTGTCCTGTTGTGCGTGTCTTCACTTTGTCAGCTCTTAATGTTTTGTTGCCGTCAGGTTTGTTCCAGCAGCTCAGCTGACCGGTGGAGATGACAGAAAGAAACGATTCTGATGATTCTGTTATTATTATTGGTATTGACGTGTGGGGTGACTGTAGGAAGTCCTGGTCCTGGTCCTGGTCCTGGTCCTGGGTCTCTGCCTCTGATGTTCAATATATAGACACACGTTTGGAATAAAAAAAATAGTCAATGTACCAAAAACTGCTCTGTTGGTGTCTGTGACCTTTGACCTTTGACCTTTGAAGGCATTGATGCGTGTCGTGTTGTATCAGGAGAAGAAATGAAAGGTGACCTGGAGCTACGGTGGCCCGGAGAGGTCAACGCCACAGCTGGTCGAACCACGAGGGTGAGAGGACGGTCAGGGTCAAAAAGACAGAAGACAGATCTTCATTCTCTTTACGTCCATCTCTGATCCCACAACACGTTTGTTTCTCATTTCTTTATTTTGAGTTTAAGTTTGAGTTTCTACTGTTCTATTTTATCTGATGTGTCTGTTTTTGTTTTTCGGGGGTGGAAATTTTTAGATTTTGTATGTTTTTTATTTGTTTAATCCAGCAATCCCCAAACTTTTTTGCACCGCAGATCGCTGATGAGGCGGATGTCTCCGTGTGCCGAAGCAGTTTTGAAGGCCTCTTGCCTTCTCGGCCGGCCTGTGGACTCTGGTGAGTATCACCTGTTGAGATAAAGCCGTGTTTTCAGTAGGACTACTGGTGTTCTCTTTTAAATGCAGATTTCTTTTTCTGTCTCCTCATCAGGCTTCTCTTTTCCAAAGAAGCTTGTTTTTACTAATTTATGCTAATTTTGGGGCTTAATTTTTGATGGACCGTATCAGGTGACAGAGGCGAGCGTCTTGACGGAAGTATCTGGTCATTTTTTCCAATAAGACATCTTTCAGACTCTGATAACCAATAAAACATTTCTTTGTTCAGTCTTTTTGTGCGGCCGGAACTAAATGACTCATGGACTGGTACCAGTTTAACTTTGGGTTTCTTTGTGTTTTCATCTTTTTCTGATTTTATTTGTATTTATTGCGATGGACTTTTGTTGTTGTTTTTTGTTTCTTGGCCTTTTTTGTAACTCAACCTTATTTTTTTTTAAGTGTTTAATCTTAAATTTGTGAGTTTTTAATTTTTCTATTTTATTTCTTTGACTTTTCAGACCGTTGGCTTTTCTGTTTACGTCAGCAGCTGATGTAACACAACTGAGGAACCAGCAGATGGCGCCACAGGTTAGCAATACAACACACTAGAAACTGAAGGAACACAACACAACATACAGTTTATTAAAATGACGACAAAAACTAATGAGAGGAAAAATCTTTAACTGTGATAAACATCGAATTATAATTATTTCAGCTGTTTATTCCAGAAATAACAAAAATGAATGATTTTATTTCTTAGTCACATTTTCAAACACTCAGGTGAGAAGGAAAAATTTTCATCCTGATAATTTGATTCAGTTCTGTGAGTGGTTGGTTCAGAGGATGCTGAGTGATCACATGATTCAGTCTGAGCAGTTTAACATCAACATGATGTGACGTCTCTGTGAGGAACAGGATGTTCAGAATTGTCTCTTGAGCCTCCCGACGGACCCTTTAGACTCTGACTGAGCGGCGCCAAACAAACACACTTCCCATCATCAGGTCATTTGTGTCTAACGTTCTGATGGCGGTTCAGAACACCTGCTGCCACGCTGCCGTCCGCTTGGCTGACTCAAAGCGTTTTAGTCCTGCAGCAGATTCAACCTCAGATCCTTCTGCTCCTGTTTCCCTGGAGACCCTGAACCAGATCTCCAGATCTGGATCAACTCAGAGAGACTGAAACAGGAAGTTAATGTTCCTGATTATCGATTCTCCAGCAACATCACTGGAAAGATAGAAGCAGCTGATCAGGTTCACTGTTTTTGTTTGTGTTGTTTATGGCTCTGTGTGTCTCTGTGTGTCCGAGTGTGTGTGTGTGTGTGTGTGTGTGTGTGTGTGTGTGTGTTTAGGAGAAAGAGCTGCAGTGATAAAACCATCTTGTGTTTCTGCTGATTAGACAAAGAAAGTTCAAATGTTCAGAACTGCAGTAAATTGATAAATTAGAAGCAGCTCCGTCTGTTCAGAAGGTGATGAGCTGAAAAACATCACAGTTTATCAGCTGTGTGTTTATACAACAGGTCAGATACACAATATCTCAGTGTGCGTTCACGGATACACACTGAAGTCAGGAAGCAAACACACAAAGACTTTGTGTTCAGATAATTCATGTTAATGGACGAGTTTCAGTGAAGTTTGATAAAATTGGATTGAGTCATGAAACTGTTGACCTGAGAGGGTCAGTGATCCTGAGTTAGTCCAGGTCCAGGTCCAGGTCCAGGTCTGGAGACAGTCTGGGGTTTTAGTCAATGAATCTACACATTATTGTTGCACAAATTAAATTTGAATAAAAACAGCAGTTTATTTTAATGGCTTCTTTAGGGATTCATTATTAATGTGTTTAAACTGTGTGCTGATGTGACGTTGTTGGGAACTTGCAGTCAGATTTGAGTAAACAGTCCAGTAATTATGAATTTTGAGAATTTCTCCACATCACTATGGCTCATCTCTAAGGAGAGGATGCTGGAAAAATACACAAATGTTATGTAAAGATTAACTATGACTGATGAAAACATTACAAAAAATTACGTAATCCAAAATTTGATATTAAAACACCCAAATTGAAAATATAGCTTTTTTTATCGTTCTTTAAATTTGAGAAATGAAACTGAACTGACGGGAAATCTGACAGGGACGTGGTTTGTGGTCGATGACATCATCAGTGTCATCAGTTCCCTGTGACAGCGATTTTATCAAATCTTTGTCATCATGGTTACAGAAATAGAACCTCGGTCCAGACCAGTCCAGTCCTCGGACCGCAGCCACGGGCCTGAACTGTCCCAGACTCAGTTTAAATGACCAAAAATATCATTTGGAGAACTTTTCTTCTTCATCTTCATTCTTGTGACTGAAGAATGAAATGTGTTCCCCTTTGACACACAAACTGACGTTTGACTCTGAAGGTGAATCATCACAGAAACATTTCCAGTAATTATCCCGGACCAGCAGCAGAATCTTTTCCTCCTCCTGGGTCTGGGTCTGGGTCTGGGTCTGGAGCTGAACCTGATCCTGGACTCCCTCCCCCAGGTCAGGAGACGCCGTGTCCAACGGCTGCATCTCCAACATCCTCAGGAGATTTAACACATTCCTCGAATATTTGATCTCTGCTTTTAATTTGTTCATCACATTTTTCAGTTGTTGAAACCTGCAGAGGTTTACAAGTGTGTGTGTCTGTGTGTATCTGTGTGTGTGTTTGTGGGTGTTTTTGTGTGTCTTCTGTCTTTTGTCCTCACTGAGCTTCCGTAGAGATTAAGCTGTGTTATCATCTTCTATTCCGCCCTGAAAGGCCATTATTACCCTACCCTGTAATCACACACACACACACACACACACCAAACACACACACACACACACACACACACACACACTCACTCCAGCAGGGGGCAGTGAAAACACTGATCCATTCAAACTGAAGTTCACACATTAAACTTTGACCTTTAATTCCCAAACATAAAAGAAAAACAACTCCTATAAACATAAAAACAACTTTGTTGGTGTTTCATTCAGCTAGATGAAAAATAAATATTAATATTATTCTGATTACTGTTAACATTATTTATATTTTTTATGCATATCCACATTTTATAGAGTCATTATTAAATAATTATTATTAAATAACTTTTCTCTTGAATATTTAAATTAAAAGTAGATTTTAAAACATACGGATCGATCACATCACAAACTATGAACTGATTATAAAGAAACTTCCTCATTACTTAGAAATCACTTATTTTTAAATGATGAGCAGACGTTAAAACTAAACTCCGTAATAACAGCAGTTTATCCTCCCACTAACTACTAAAATTCATGGATTTATATGTGGATGTTTTATCTCCCTGTGATGTTTTCATTCAAATCAGGCTTTGAAAGAGAAGAGAGAATACAGATAAATCATATAATGATAAATAAACGGAGGAAGCAGGTTTGATGAGCAGACATGAGCGCTCATATAGAAGACTGTCAGTAATAACACGCCTTTCAAAATAATAATTCGTGTGTCAGGTCATAAAACCATAAAATGTTTTAAATTCGGATTTACAAAATTAGAATTAGTCAGAAAATTATCATGACATCAGCGTTTATTCCCTAAATGAAGAAAATCTGCAGCAGGTTTATTATTTATTAAAAATTTGTCTCAAAGGTTTAAAATCAGCTTCATGTGGAATCAGAAATGATTCATAAAATCAGTACATGTAGTCAAAAGTGAAGCTTCCAGTCAGTAAGTCCATCAGTGAAGGTTAAACGAAGAATAATAATATGATGAGTAACAAAGTCACTCAGGTAAAGGTGTGATGTCACTGAACTGGGGGCGGGGCAGAAACATGCCCGGTGCCTCCTCCCCCCGATCAGTGTTGACTCAAAGTGCAAAACATTCCCAACAAACAGCAGGCGAGTTCAGGCCTGTTGACTCTAGCAGCTTCAACACACAAAGACACACACACATACACATAGACACAGCTTGAATCAGGTTTATTTCCGGTTTATTGGGACGTTTCACTGGCTTGTGCGTGTTCAGAGGCTCCGCCCCCTCCGACCTCAGACTACACTAAAGCTTTTATTCTCCGGCTGAGTTTGATTTTTCCAACAAACTTAAACACCTCAAAGAGACAGACATGAACATCAACCCTCCCCTGCACCTGATTGGTCGAACACACCTCTGACTGCGTCCTAATTGGTCGTCCAGTTTGAACCTTAAAAACACACCTGTCTCTGTTTTAGACTCGTCTCATCTTCTTCATTAGTTTTAAACTTGTTTCTTCAACGGTTTTAGTTTTAAAGTCGTCTGTCGTCGTCTTTGATGTGAAAATCTGCTTCGACCATTTTAGTTTGTAAACACTTTTTAAGTTTTAAACAAATTTTTCTACATTTTTAGTTTTAAAGTCGCCTCTTCTACCATTTTAGTTAGTTTTGAACCCGTTTTCTTCAAAATTAAGTTTTAACTCGTCTCTTCTTAAGTTTATGTGTCTGGATGTCAGTCATTTGGAGGTGACTGATTCTCAAACTCAACTCTGAGGGTCTTCATTGAGTCATCAATGAAAAAGACCAATCTGATCTGAATATGTCAGAAAATTCCAGAAACCGACCTGTTGACGTCGTCTGTGACTCCCATGATGCATTTTAACAGGAAACATCCAATTACAGACCTTTAAGGTCCGTCAGATTCACCGCTATCGACAGACTCATAACTTCTGTAAAACTTAATATTTTCCTGAATGTGTCAAACAGCATGAAGTAACAAATGAATGAAGTAACACAAGTGTTGACCGACGCACAATTTCGTCAGTTACAACACTAACCAACGATAACGTCAGCAGCAGTCTGCTCATTATTTATCTGTCAGCCATCTTGGTTTTTTAAACTAGTAGAAACCATATTTGGAAGGAAAAGGTGGATCTGACCTGCTCTGGACTCTGTCCTGATTAGGTGGTTCAGCCTGTCAGTCACACAGTAGCCCCGCCCCCTAACCCCTCCCCTCCTTCCTCTAAATGGAGCATCATTTAAAAAATGAACATCATGTTGTATTGAAGACTGTAAACTAGAGACTGAGACCATAAACTGATCAGGAAAACGTTTACTGAGGAGGAGGAGGGACATTTTCCCATAGACTTCAATACTATCTGTCTTCTTTTTACAGGCAGTGGTGGAGCCCCCTGATGGTCAGCAGGTGAAGAGGATTGAGGACTCTACAGTCCAGGGCCAGGTTTCCACGTGTCACCATCAATGTAAGCAGATAGTGTTATTTAATGGACTGTAGGGCCCGACTTTTGGACAGGAAGGAATCTGTGACCCTGAACGCACCACGAGAAAAACAGGAAGAGGTCAGATGGAGCCGCTGAGTAAAACGACCAATCAGGGAGTGACGGTGCTCCTTTAAATCCCTGATTACCAAACAAAGAGGATGAAACTGAGACGACCCGACTTGTCAGGACAAACTGTGTGTGTGTCTGTGTCTGTGTGTGTGTGTGTGTGTGTGTGAGAGAGAGAGAGAGAGTTGAAGGTGTGGCAGGTGAGGAAAGACAGAAAAACCCCCTGGATGTGGATCAGACACACAAACACACACACACACACCAACAGGCACGGCTCTCCCTGATTGGTCGTTTTACGGTCCGCAGGCTCTGATTGGTCGTTTCCTGTTTGAACAGAGCAGTGACAGTAGAAGACGAATAAAAACACGACGCTCGATGAAGTTAGAAAAACTTTCAGAGCTTTTATTTTTTGACATTTGTGTTAAAAAGGACGTGAATTAGTTTGTTTTTATTTATTTCATCACTGCAGAGTTGTGCAGAACAGTTGTGTAAACATGAACAAAAAAAAAAAAATCAATCATGAGAAATAAACCCCCAAATACAATCAACACAAAGGACACACAATGTTTACAGGGTCAGACTTCTATTATTTACAGTGACGGCAGTTTGTCTCTACTGTCTTCCTTCTCAAACTCATTCATGTGTCGGCAACACAAACGTTGATTTTAACCAACACGTTTGTGTTGTGTGACACATGAACATGCAGGAAATGAAGCTTTAATTTAAAAACCTGTTTACGTTCACTTTGTGCGTTTTCAGCAGACGGAAAACGCACAAAGTGAAAAAATAAAGGAGCTTCTGAATGTGTGATCTGCAGACCAACTCTGATCTTCAGCTCCAGTCAATAAGGCTTTTGTTTTAACAAAATAAATACTTTCTCACCAGAGACTGCAGTGCAAGTTGAAGTCTGAGATCACAAACACTCAAAACAAAACAAACAAAAACAACCAACAACAGCAAAAAACTGATCCAAAGGTCGACGACGGAAAGCTGCAGAGTTTGAATGTGTCGGTCCAAAAACGGCTGTCTTTAACCTGCAGACGTTTCATTTAGTCCAAATCTTTTTTTCTCAGTTAAACTGCCCGAAGTTTCCCTCCGAAACTCAAAGGATGGCCCCGCCCACAAAACACACTTTCCCGCTCTTTTTTCTCTTTCGTTTTCACCACGCTGGCTCATCACTGCATGTCTGAACTCGTCTGAACGTTTATCTCCTGCTGAACCGACTGAAGGTGGGGGGGGGGGGGTTTAGGAAAAGTTAGTCTCATCAATTTAAATGTGTTTGAACGTGTCTGGTTTTTATTTCTCAGTCTGATCCGTCGACCCTGTTGCTGTTTCACAGATGTCCCTGAACGCTTCTCAGTCATCAGGAGGACCGCCATCGCCTCAGTGTGGGGCATTCAAGGACACGAAAATGTTCCCACGTTAAGGCTGGACCTGAGCGACGGAGGTCCAGTCGTGTTGTCGTCACCGGAGCTGAACAGGTGTGTTAGAAAAACTTTGTACAAGCGATGAGCACCGAACAAACTGAGGTATTCTGGGTCATGTGACGGCCGGGCGACGCCGACGCATCAGATCGTGAATGGAAACGCTTCACTGCACCTGAAACGACCCCCATCAGGTTAACTCCACCCGCCTGGCACCAACAGTGAGATAAATCAAACCACCAAAATGTTTTGATTTCATTATTTGAAACCCCTGAATGTCGACCTGTGTGCTCTGTGTCTGTGTTTGTGTGTCTGTGTGTGTGTCCTCGGGGTTCCAGCAGGATAAACTCATCAGTCTCAGAGTTTCTGTGATCTGGACAGAAGCTGGTGACGGCTGTGGACACCGAGCGGAAGAGAAGAAGAAGGAGGAGGACGAGGAGGATAAGGGGGCGGAGCATGATGAAGACGAGGAGGAGGATCCAGTGACGTTTAAGGTAAAAAAAAAAAAAAGAAAGAAACCTGATTAAAAGTGAAGATTTGTCCATCGATCCGTCATTTGGGTTAAATAAAGTTTTTTTGGTCTTCTTCAGCCACTGACGGACCCAGAGAAGGGCATGATGGGAAAGCTGGCGTGGCGAAGGCTTCACAGGAAACCAGCTGGATCGCTCTCAGCTGCACTGATGGATCGTGGGAAACAAAATGGTCGGAGCTCCTGAAGAAAGACAAGAAGTGACAGAAGCTGAGTTCACCTCCAGAGTCAGGTCCTTCTTCTTCCTGTTAGCTGTCACACTTTGTGACCTTTGAACCTTCGTCTACATGGACCTTTAATATATTTCTGAATGTTTGATTGTTACCATAGTAACCAAAGCTCTGAAGTTTCCACTCTGGTTCTTTCATGAGCTCACTTTGTGTTTGTTGTTAAACTCTTTTGTTTGTCGTGTCAGGTTTAAATGTCTGTGATCATGTTACACAAACGATGGCACTGATAAAACATCATGAAGACAACAAAGAGTTTATTTACCAGCTGAAGGGACGACTTTAATACGGCGACTGGACCCTGAAAAACACAACAGGAGACAGTTACTAACAACAGTGACCACACATTCATACACTACGCGCACACACACACACACACACACACACACACACACACACACAAAGCCTCCAGGTTTGATCCGCCTCCCTCAGATTCCGTGTTTTGAATCTCTCAGAGGTCACAGGAGTTCAGGTGGTCTAGTCAGGTCAAAGGTCAGAGAACAAACATCCATCTTCTTCGGCGGCGGAGACACGAAAAAATGGAACACCTTGGTTGGGTCATGACAGGGACATTTTCCCATAGACTTAAATACAATCTGACTTCTTTTACACCCAGTGACGTCAGAAATAACAAACTCCTTTAAAATCTCTAATTATGAAAGTTGTCACTTTCTCAGGCTCATGTTAGACTTTTATTTTGGGAACTTTTTGAAGCTTTTCCTTGTTCCTGTTTTATTTTGAAATGTTGTTTATTCCCTGCAGTGAGTTCGACGCACAGTCGAGACGAAGAGCGACACAAACGCAAGCCGAGGAAGACGAGTGCAGACATGACGGCAACATTCCTGCCATTCTGTAAGACGAGAGGCCTCGCCCTCTTCAGAGGAATCCTCCGTTACAGCTCCAGAGTCCGCTTCAGGAACTGGTCCTTCGGAGACCAGGTGAAAGGTCACTGACGCTCCTCAAACAGTAAAAACTGGACCGCTAAGCTAACCAGGCTAACGGTTCAAACAGCTGAGGTGTTGGGTTCTCGTTTCATCGTCTCAGGTCTGACCGAAGCCCGGAAAGAAAAATTCTTCCACATCCAACCTGTAATTATCCGTGAGGCTGAGATGTTAGTGGGATTTCCCACAAGGCCGCTTGTTTTGGGGCTTTTTCCTGAACGGCCGAAGGAGGACTGAGTGTTTCCAGCTTATCTCCTGCAGGAAGCACAAATCCATCTGGATTATAGAGGAGACTTCAGCTGAAGTCGTCAGGATCTGAAGACTAAAACGATCAATAGTGACAATCCACACACCAAAAAAACGACCTCTACGACCTTTAACAGGGAGCTCACCTGAGAGCAGGAGTCTAAACATCCGATCACAGCTTCCTGTCACCTGGGGGGGGCCTCTCAGTGAAGGAATGCAGTCAGACAATGTTTTCAAAATACCACAACCAGACTTAATCCAGAGCGACAAGGCCATTCACAACAAGGGGGCGTGTGTGTGTGTGAGATCGAAGCCAGGCTAGCTGTTGTCCTTCCTCATGCTAAGCTAACCGGCTGCTAGCTGTAGCTCCATTGTTGTAGCATCCATTTTTCATGAATTATAAAAAATGTCAACAACAAAACTTCTCAGCTGATTTCCAGTTTCTATGTTTCAGGTTTTAGTTCAGTGGATTTCTTCAGACCTGGTTTTGGTTTCTGTCTGGTGGTTTTTTCACCTCCACAGGATCCGGGCTGCTGCCAGCAGACCAGATCTTTATCTCCACTCCTGACGGTGTATCTGTGTCCCTCTCCCATGATGCACTGCAGCAGGTGTGTGTCAGTAGGTGTGTTATTGTAACCTGAAGAAAACCGGTTTAGCTTTAGAGCTTCAGGAGAAGGACGTTGTTGTGTGATGAGGTCACTTTTCTCTGAGCTTCGTTACAGTTCACAGTTGGATCGACTTGGAGATTAAAGTTACAAACAGAACAAACACATCAAGCAGCCGTAATGTAAACAAGATCATCTGCTCTGATTGATCTGAGACACACAAACAGGAAGTGACAAAAAGCAGACGTCTGACTGACTGTTCTCTAACGAAACATGTCCTGGACCGGTCTGTAATAAACAGAGTGACATCTGACGACATAATTAAACTACCTAACTTTAAGCTCCTCCTCTTTTACCGGTTTCAGTTTGGCTGGGGGCAATTTGAGGGCGGAGTCAGACACAGAGAAAAAAACGCAATCAATCACCAACTTAGAGGAAACAGGTTTAAAGTCTCTCTAGATCTGCATGACGGGAATCTGAAGCAACAGGCGGATCACTGCCACCTTAACCTTTGACCTTTCCTAAATCCTATCAGCCCCGCCCTCAGAGGAAGCTGACACAAGCGTCGCTACACAACAGAATTTCTAATGTGGATAAATTATTGTGCAAATGTGAGTCAGTTACTGACACAGTGCTTCTCAGAGCTGTGTCAGTGTGTGTGTGTGTGTGTACAGTAGTTTAACATGTTACAAGATGTCGAGGCTCGAGAGGAATGAGGAGAATTTCCTTCAAGGTCATGAAATGTCTGACAAACCTCAGATACAGAAAAAATGACAGTTACACACACACAGTTAGCCAACTTCTGCTAAAGTACATGGACCTCCATGGTCGGCTGCAGATCTAACAAATTAACTTTCCAGAAAAACTGAACAATAAAATAGACAATTAAAAGAAAAAAGGGAAGATCCTGAACCCGATCTATCCGGTTCAGGATCTGGTCTTTGGGTACTTACGGTACTTTTTGTCGGCAGTATATGATTAATCCGATGGCGGCGGCAAGAGCCACGAGGACAGCGATGACGATTCCGGCGATGGCGCCGTCTGACAGACCGTCCGACTCTATCTCCTCTACACAAACAACATGATGTGACCACAGACAGTTCGGTGTCTTTAAGCTGATGATAAATTTAACTTCAGTGAATCTGAACCTGGGCGGCGGCCGACACACTGTGAGTCTCACCTTTGACGGACACGGTGTGGGTGTTTGTGATGGTCTTGCCGGTGATGACGTTGTGTGCTTCGCAGGTGTACGTGCCACTGTCTTTGTAAGCAGCTTCCTTGATGACGTATTTGGCCGTTTTGACGGCGGTCACAGTCCCATTAAACTTCCAGGTGTATTTGGCGGGAGGGACGGACATCGCCAAGCAGGTGAGAGTCAAGGCGTCTTTGACCGCGATGGCGTCGGCGCCTTCCACCTTTACACCCTCAGGACCGTCTGAAGGAAGAGAATGCTCATTATGTCACAGCGAACCAACCTGATCACACGTGCAGGTCGGAGCAGCGGGGAGACTCACAGTTGACCGACATGTTGTAGGAGGCTCGTTCGGTGCTGACGGGGTTGGCGAACTGACACGTGAACACGCCGTTGTCGTCCTTCTGCAGCAGGTTGATCATCATGGAGCTCATGTCGTTGGCGAACACCAGGCGGGAGCTGGCGGCCAGAGGTTTTCCGTCTTTCAGCCACATCCTGCTCTCCACCATGCCAGCCTTCACCTGGCAGCTCAGGTTGGCCGAGCTGTTCCCGGCGATGAGCACCCCCATTGGACCGGTGATGGCGATTCCTGAGATGGGATCTGGAAACGTTCCCGGGAAAAAGACAGATGTTACTTCTCTGCTTTAATATTCCTAACTTACAGATAAACAACTTTTAAATGTCTCTCTTTGGAGGAATGTCATCCTCTCTCTGATTGGCTGATGGTTCAGCTGTTTATTCAGTGATGAAGGGATTCAAACCGACGTCCGGTCTCAGTGTCTCCTGTTCATCTTCTCAGTGATGAAGTCGATTTATTTTCCAACAGATGACGTCGCTCAGAGCGCTTCACAACAAAGATAAACAAAGCCACCCCCCACACAGAAACTCCTCAGGGCAAAATGTAAAACCATCCTCCGACCCAGCAGGTTTACAGGCACACACAGATTCCTGTGTATAATGTCAGACGGCTCAGTCCCAGTCTCGAGCCTCGGAGGGACATAAAAGGACGGAAGCATTTCAGTCTGCTTTGTTTCCCGAGTTTCAGTCGACTTTATCGTCAAACTGAAAGTTTTTCTGTTTCTAAAATAAAAATGTTTTTAAAACGCTCCTCATCTCCAGAATCAGCTGATTCTGTCTGACTCTGTTTTCTGTAATCGGGGAGAGAAGCTCAGAAAACAAGAACTAACTGATTGGCTGTGACATCACCCACCGGAGCCAATAGGAGCGTCCGATGTGGAGACGTGACTCTAGACGTCACTATAAAAGATGGAGGATGCCAAAGGACTTACTGAAGTTGGGGGCATTTTCCCATAGACTTCAACACGATAAAGCTCACCCATCACAGAGAAGGACACGGCGGGGGAGGCGACAAAGCGCTCAGTCTTGGCGTTCTTGGCCCCGCAGCTGTATTGGCCCGCGTCGTTCCCTAATCCCAGATCCGTGATATCGTCCAGCCGCAGGACTGGACCTTCGACCTTCAGAGGCTGCTGGTTGTAGAACCACTTGAAGGAGGCTGCTGGACTGGAGCCCGCTGAGCAGGTCAGGTTGAAGTTGGAGCTGGACTTGACGAACTCTGGAGGACTCGCGGGAGTGAGGGTCACAGCCTCCGGTCCATCTGTGGAGAAACAGCATTAATCCACATTAATCCTCAATCCAATCCTGATCCAGTTCTTTTCCTGTTGAGAACAAGTCCGATCAGATGAAACAGGAAGTGATTCTACCGCAGATTTTATCAATATGACTTCGACAGATCCTGGACCGGCTCGACCTTTCACACTGTTTCAAGTATCAACAAATGTTTAACTTGAAAAGCCGATCTTCTTGTTTTGGAAAAATAAGACAGAACAGAAGGTCACAGCACGCCTCCTGTGGCCTTTAAAAGAAGTGATGAGCAAACAAAATACAGTAATATCTTCAGTGGACAGGAAACCCCCCTGAACAGACACTGGAAAATAATTTAAAGGTTGAGTCTTATTTTTATGTGCTCAACTCTTTTACGTTCTTGCAAAGAAGCAAAATGTTGTCAAAATAATTGAATAATTGGATTGAATGGACTTCCTGAGTCCTCTGGGTCCAAACCGGACTCAGGTGGACCAGATGAAACGCTGCTGAGCTCCTGATTAATTAATAACAGAGTTAAAGCGGCGGTCAGTGCGGTTTCTCTGCCTCTCAGGTTAGTCATGGAGAAGGAAGCCGCTGTGTACACAAGGTCAAAAGGCTGAGAGGGAGCGTCCTGCAAACACGCCGCCTTCACAACGGCTGCACGACTCATGTCTGTTTGTGCCGGAGTGTCCCAGGAATCCAGATCCAGAATCACAGTTAAAGATCGGGGATCAGTGTGAATCCAGACTGGCAGCTTGGTTGTAAAATGGCCACAGAGGTGATTCATCCCAGATCAAATGATCTGAGGTTAATTTATAACCGTCACACACCCCTGGTGGATTTCCTCACTCCAACCGAGGTGTGTTTGTCTGACGAGTTCGAGGTTTATCATTTATGTTTCCAGTTTAATGTTCTGTCTGTGAAACCTGCAGCTCCTCTACGGACCACAGACGTCCAGAAGTTTGGTCTGAACGTGTCGCTTCCTGTGTGGGCGGAGTCACCGGGCTGTGTGTTGTAATACTTACAGTAAACAGTGAGGTTGAAGGGGGGGCTCTTCTCTTTCATCAGCTTGTTACCAGCAGTGCAGTAGATGGGACCGACCAGGTCTGACCGGAGAATGCCTTCGATGGTCAGCATGCTGTACGTTTCCACCTGTGAGACACGCCAACATACAGGAAGTCCATCAGTGACCAAACTACCGCTGCACGGTCTGAAGTCAGACCACCTGAAAACCTGACTCACAGACAATTTAGTTCTAAACAAGAGATTTTCAGAAACTGACCTCTTTGATTGAGAACCGTGTGCCCTTGGTCTGGATGGGGGCGGAGCCGTTAGTCCAGGTGAAGGTGAGGAAGGAGCCCCCGGCATTGCAGCTCAGGATCACCGTGCTGTTGTGCTCGATGGCTTCAGCCATGTTGGACTCGATGAGCACATTGGAGACGGGCGCTGGACAGACACAGAGCAGATGAGTTAGTCATGTCATCAGAAAACATCAGGAGGCTCCACACCTCATCTTCTGAGTCATGAAACTTAAACCTTTCACAATAAAAGCTTACTGCAGGTCCCTGAGTCGAGTCGGGCTGATTAAAGTTAAGTCGGTTCTGCTGATGAAGTCTTAATGACAGAGGAAAAGGCGGTGCAGGTAAAGATGGAAGGACGAGGACGTGAGTTTGACTTTCCACAGTTTTCCGTTGTTTAGAAACTTCCTCTTTATTTATTTATTTCTGTGGAACGGCCGGAGATTGAATAAACTGTCACTGCTCTGATATGAACATTTGAACGAAGGCGGCAGATATTGTAACAACTAGACCTGCTGGACTCGTTCTAAATGATCCAGGCCGACTTTTAATGAACACTGTTTAATGATGATTAGGCAACAGAGTGTGTGTGAAGGAGTGGTAACCAGTTCTGACAGTTCTCACGCCTTCCTGACTGTGAACCTGCAGGAGCCCATAAAAGGAAACTAAAGAAACCGATATGGAGGACTGCTGGTCTGAGTAACTGAGGAACTGAATCCACTTCGACACCAAGTTCCCACTCCTCCCTAAATAAGTTAGACCGAGACGGGGACGCTGCCAAAGTAAACAGATGAGTTTAAGTTCACTGCAGCAGTCAGTCAACTCATCAGCTAGATCATCCACAGAAAATATATTATATATATAAGCCTGGATTCAGAAACTGAACCATAAAACTGGCCCGTCAGGACTGCTGGGACTTTGTGATGTCACAACAGAGCAGACATGGAGCCTCAGATTCCCCAACGAACCTGACAGGACTTGTTTTTCTTACTATATCAGTTATACTTTTTAGATCATCCTGAAAACAGTCCTGGTGTTCCACAGAGCTACAGAGTCCTGAGAGGAGATGAAACTACACTGAGCTGTTTTCACTTCTCAAAACCATAAAAACACCTTCCCACGGAGATCAACCCTTCAAAATAAAAGTCTGTAAAAGTCACAGTGTGGACCTTTAAGTCAACAGCTGCCAATAAGAGGTCCACTTTAAAGAGACCACAACACATCCTGAAGTGAACGTGAAGACACACACACACACACACACTCAGAGGGAAAGACCACGCCCTCAGGTGGATCATGCTGCTAACACTGTGATCACAATGCCAGGAAAAGGAGAATCCATTTTCCTCCACCAAAGAAAATAGTTCTCCAACTGCTTGGTTGCCAGGCGACCCTTTAATGGCTCCTTCCTAATGTTGACGCAGCGCAGTGATACCTGCTCTCTGCGGCTCCCACCTTGCTACAGGTGTGGCTGCTTCCGACCGGAGACCAAACTGCCTTAGAAAATCCAGCAGTTCTGGGTCTGATGGATTCAGGGAAACCCTCTGAGACCAAAACACGAGCCAAAACAGCTTTTTCTGGATCTGCACTTCCCTCTGATCCGTTCGGCTCAGACAGAACATCAATAATAATTATTATAATTATAATTATAAGGGCAGCTGATATCAACTTGGTGACAACTAAAAATGATCTCAACGTATGAAAAGGAACAACTTTATCAAAGTTGGAATTTGTTAGAGTCCACTGAAGTCGTGCTGAATTCGACCAACCCCAAACCCAGCCTAGAGTTCTGCAGAGTCCCGGACCCGGACAGGTGGACTCACTGCGGTCTTACTCACTCATGACCTGGAGCTTGATCTCTCCCGTCCTGGTGGTGCTGTCCTCGGACAGGATGGTGATGCTGTAGTCCCCGCTGTCCTTGGGCGTCAGGTCCAACAGGATCAGGGCTCCGGTGGACCCGTCGATGGACGCTCTGCCTACATAAGGGTCCACCACTTTGATCCCCCTAGGGCCCAAAGTAGCGACGTTGACCTGGTCCGAGCCGTCGTTGTAGTTCCAGGTTATAAAGGAGTACTTTATGTTCACCAACAGGGTCTCCAGAGTCACATTTTTCCCAACTTCAGCAATCTTAGGACCCTCCGGAAAAATGTCCTCCTGTCCCCTGGAGCATCCTGAGGACAGGTGAGGACAGGTGAGGGATCAAACAAAAGACTACACTTTAAAAACAACACAGGTCAGCAGGAATCACACAGCCGACACCCACAGACATTTAACCAGGCAGCAAGAAAAAAAAACAGATTCAGAAAGAAAATGATGTGAATGAGCCAAAAACAGAGATGAAGTTCTTACCGACTAAAGACAGAAAGAACAGCAGAGACTTAAAGGTGAGCAGATCCATCCTGGACGGTTCAGGTCTGCACAGAGACAGTGAGAAGACCGAGACTGAACCTGCTGCTTTTACAGGGACACACCCAGACACACAAACACACAGACACTCCCACACACACACACACTCCTCCTATCGGTCCGCACACACGTCACTGGTATGATGATATGATGATTTCTGTATTACTGAATGAATCATGTGTTTTCTTGGTGCAGTTTATATTTTACTCAAATTTAAAAATGTGTAAACATCCATTACACTCCAGTAAACACTCTGCCCTGTTGCATCATGGGACAACAGATCAGTTCAAATAGATCTCCATTATGAATGAAGGGCCAGTCCGGGGATCCGGTCCGGATCTGAATGAGTCTTCTTTCTGTTGAAACGTTTTTGATGAGAACTCATGAAACTGTCTCTGAGCCCTCTGGGGTCCAGCTGAGGACCAGTGAGACGCTGCTGCCACCCAGTGGTCAACATGGCCCCTCACTGTGGGGCTAAATGATGGGGGGGGGGGGCAATAACAGGACAGGGCAGGACTGGGAAAGGGGGATGATGATAAAAGCCACACCAACAAAATGACTTCAATATTTTTTATAGTTGTCTACACTCTTTGTATCATTCTCTAGTGTCAGTTATTGACAGGTGAGGTGGCACTGTTACACCACAACAACAACAATAATAACTAAATTGATATAGCACCTTTAAAAACACCGGTTTACAAAGTGCTTCACAAAAAAAACCTAAAAGACCAGTCACAATAGCATAAACCATAAGAGATGGACTGCCCAATCAATACAAGAACCCAGCAACAGCAGAGTGAGACCAGGAGGACTCAAAATAAAATGCAGGGTGCAGTTGGTTAGATAAAATAGATGGAATAAATAAAATCAAATGAAAAAAGGGGGATAAACTGATAAAATAAAAATGTTACACATGATAAATAAAAATAAAAAATGCATGAGAAAACAAATAAAAGTAGATATAATAAGATATATGGAGGAAAAAAAGAGTTAAAACAGAAGAAGAGTTACAACAAAGAGCATCAGGATAAAAACAAGAAGGTCGTGTGTCTCTGTGTGGAGTTTGAATGTTCTCCCCGTGACCCAGAAACGGAGAAACATTTGAGTGTTTGGTTGTCGACCAGCAGCAGCGTTAGAGTCTCTCCCTTTAATCCGCCTTCGCCTGCTGCTGCTGTCCACGGCACACTTTGGTTTTTGACTTGCGAATGCCAGGTTTCTCCTCGGTGTGTAGCACCATGTGAGTAGTCAAACTAGCCTTTTTTCAGAAACTTTTCCCACAACTGGAGCAGGTGAACGGTTTCTCTCCTGTGTGGTGAGATTCCAGCTCACAGAATGAACAGGTGAATGTTTTGTCTCCGGCGTGGACGTCCTCACTGTTCAATCTTAGACCACATTAGGAGCACTGGCAGCTCTGGCAGCAGAGTTATCTCCCACTAAACCAGACTGAAGCTTCCTGCTCTGCTCCGGTCTTCAGGCTCAGTCTCGTGTCCGTCTGCCTGTAAATATGGATCTGGTTCTGGTCCAGCTCCAGCTTTAGAATCCTCTTCCCGTGAGGACTGAGCTTCTTCTTTATCATTACCTTCACTGTTAGCGAATAAAAGCGAAGTGGACGGGAACTTCACTTGAGCCTCCTCTGACTCCCGAAGCCCGTTTCCCTCCAGACTCCTCGTTGATGAGCGGTGGCTTTGTGTCCTCCTGCTCCTGCACAGGGGGAACCTCTCTAATCACTGTGACCTGTGTACCTGTAACACTGTAAAACACAAAGACATCTTTTTAATGTCACACAGTCCGTTTCCAGTGAGTCCACGAGGGTTCAGGACTGAAGGCCTCCTGCCTCTTTTGAGACATTTTGAATCTTTCATACACACTTTCCATCAGATGACATTTCTCTTTTGGCCTGAGGCAATTATTAACAGTTCATAGTGTTCTGACATTTAACACAAGGAAAACATTTACATGTAGATACTATCTCATAGTTTGGGTGTAGCTGTTTGTCTGACAATGGTTAAATGATAACTTCCAAATCTGCTTCCATCTGAAGGGTGGAAATGAAAAATGTGAAATCCAAAGGAATTGAACTCTGTGATGGTTCAGGATTCAGGATTTAGGGTGATTTAGGGTGGCCTTTGATATAAGATAATGAAATATATGATATAAAAGTATAAAGTTTGTAACTGATCATAAAATTACACAGACTAAATGAAGCAATATTAATAAATATTATAACCTGAATCAGAAATACTTTAACCCTCAGGGTTATGAACAAACCGAGGAGCTGTAACAGACCAAACGTGAAAATAAAATACAATACAAAGTATAAGATAAAACAAAAGGTCTTATGAGCGAGAAAGATTAAGTGGGAGTCTAAAAATATCAGTATCAGTGCAGTAAGGCAGAATATTACAGTTACAGCACCTCATAAACAACATAATGACATCAGGGAGTTTTATTTAGATTTCTAATCTTGTACCTCCACCTGTACAAAGTGTGTTACACTCTGATGTCAGTGAGGACCGTTTTAACATTTAGAAAGATGAACGGATGAACATGATGGTGGTTCAGCAGATCCAGTTGGATGAGTCCTACACCGACCCTTCCTGGGACTTACCTGCCGCGGTGCAGCTGCTCTTCCCGGCCTGCAGCGGGAGTGTCCGGTGGCGGCTGAGCTCCAGCTCGTACCCCGCTTCGGTGCTCTGAAACAGGGCGAAGATGTCCTCGGCGTCCGGAAGTCCGCCATCTTTACGGCACACCGGCTGTTGCTAGGATACGGCTTTAGCCCGACGTTAGCGCCGGCTAGCAGGCTAGGCTAGCCCGGTTCCCGGCCGGTGGTTTACCGGAGGGAGGGCGGCGGAGGTTTAACACTAACGGGGGGCAGAACGGTACCGACCCGTCCGTTCTCCGGTCCCTGCAGCTGAGGCTCCGGTAACGGATTTAACGGGAATTACCGGAGCGGCTTCAGCGAGACTTCCGGGTCTCGCAGTAAGAAGTTAAGCGCCTCTGCGTCCCTTCAAAATAAAACTTCCTGAGCTGGCGGAGGAAACCGGAAATAAAGCTGAGGCGGTGTTTGGTCTCCAAACTGCAAATAAATATTTTAACGGACAAAATTAACTAAATATGAACACATGAGAATAAATACGAGAGCTTTGACTCAGCTGAAGAAAGTAAAGCTAAAATGACCGATGAAATGCTGATTTATCTCCATAAAGTCATTTTATCTTCCTACAGATGCTCTTTTAACAAACTACACTATCTGTTTTCTAAGGATTGATGTGGGGGGGTCCACAGGTTTGGACTGACTCATAGAGAACATCAGAATTATCCATAAAGCAACTTGTGTTCACTAACTAAGGCACAAATGACAACACACCAGGGTCTCCTTCTGCAGACCCTGGTGTGGGTCTGTCTGACTCAATGGGCCCCTACTGGACTGGGAAATATTGCAACCTTTTTTCCAATGACTTTAAAAACGTTGATAATTTTCCCGTTTTCAAATGATTCAAGACAAAAATAGAACCTTTTGTGTTTTTACTTAAGAACATAATGCTTTTTTTTTACTGTTTCAGTCTGATTGTGCACTAAAAGATCACATCTATGGAAAAAGTGAGGAACTCTCAGGTGTGTATTTAAGACACCTGTACTTCTTGAGACGACACTGTCTCAGGAAGCACAGACTCAGGTTCTGCTGTTGCTGCAGCTCAGAGGAAACTTCTTCGTGACTCACCGACAGCTGCTGGACCTCCACAAGAAACCCTGAAGTTTGGACAGACACGAGACCATTTTGTTAATCCCTGTCTAACACGCCGACTGATTAACTAAACTAAATTGACCAGAGTCTCTGGATCAGTCCTGTATGTTTCTGATTTTATTGTTTTGACAGAATAAAGACAATCAGATATTTAGAGCTGTATTTTCATCATTAATGAGCAGAACTCCTGATCAGATAAAGATAGAAACTTCAGATCAGCTCTAGAACAACTATAAAGTCTCCCAGAGCACTGGAGCATGGTGCTGCTGATGCAAAGTGTCTCTATGGAAATGACCTGACTGACTCCAACAGGGACTCCTGTGTTACTGACAGTGTTACTGACTGACACACTATTATGACGGCTTCAATAAAGAACATTGAACAGGAGTCTCCAGCTCCGCTCACGGAAAGCTGCTGTCCTGCATGTTTTGGATGTTTCCTGCTCCAACACACCTGATTAAAATGATCAGCTGGTCATCAAGCTCTGTTGATGCCTGATGAGGAGCCACCCATTTGAATGCTAATGCTAATTAAAGTTAGGGCCAGTCAATATTAGCCAATAAATGGAACAAAAGAGGACAAGTCCTTTCCACTGCTGTGTTCATGTGTTCATACAGTCTGAGGTCCAGTGCTTTTCCATCCAGTTTTGGTAGGTCCTGATCTTTGCAGACCAGGATGTTCCCACAGAACTGCAGAGATGGATAAGATCTGATTTAGCCGGCAACACATCACAGTCTGGTTGTTGTCGAAGTCGTTTAATTTACAAAAAAAAAAAAATCATGTAAAAACTGACAGGACAACTTACAAAACTGCAAAAAATACGAACGAACACATTCTGATGATCAGATTGAACCAAGTCCCTGTTGGTGTCAGTCAGGTCATTTTCATAGAGACACTTTGCATCAGCAGCACCATGCTCCAGTGCTCTGGGAGACTTTATAGTCCTGACAGTTGAAGACTGGAGGACTGACAGCTTTTCCTTCATCACAACACAACACACATGAAAAACATGACTCTGATCTCCGTCCTCATCTGGACTCTCCTCTGCTGCTGCTTCACAGGTAAAGTCCAGAGAATCAAACTCCTCTATGAACATCCGTCCCTCTGAAATGAAGCCCACAAAACCAGGTTTCTGTCTCTGTGTCCTCAGAGTCCAGAGGACAGGTCCCAGTGACTCAGCCTGGAGCACTGAGCTCTGCTGTGGGAGGCTCCGCCAGGATCCCCTGTAGGACCAGTCAGAATGTTTATAACTCAATTAATTTATCCTGGTACCAACAGAGAGATGGAGAAAAACCTAAACTCCTTATTTACCGAGCTTCCACTCGAGCATCAGGGATTTCAGATCGTTTTACAGGAAGTGGCTCAAAGTCCGACTTCACTCTGACCATCAGTGGAGTCCAGACTGAAGATGCAGCAGTTTATTACTGTCAGGGTGAATTTGATGTGAACCGCTGGGAGCTGTTCACACAGTGAAAAACCATCGTACAAAAACCTCCCTCAGTCAGACTGAACAGGAACACACACACACACACAGTCACACTCTGTTGTTGTTGTCTTCTACATTCAGAAGATCACAAAAACAAAGTCCCGTCTGTTTGGTTCTAAAGTGAATATAAAGATCATCAACATGTTTCTGGGCCTTCAAACCTTCATCCTTCCTCTAAAGAATGTCCCCAGTTCCAGGTCCCATCACAGACCCCCACAGACCAGACTTGATATGTCCACATCCAGGTCTGTCCAATCACATGAGGACAATAACATTAGTGTCCAAATCAGCATCTGATCTGATTGAAAATATATGAACTCTCATGTCAGTCATGTGATCAACAAATCCCATGAGAAGACCAACACCAACAGTGAATGGATCCTGTTTTTCCTGGTTTCCCATTGAATTCAAGAGAGACCATCAGAGTGTGGTCGGATGTGTCCCGTTGGACGTACCGTGTCCAGCTCTGTTGTCTTTAGTTCAACGATCATTTCTACACAAGTTAAATAAACATTCAGGCATCTTGTGATTAATGTCTTTTTGATAAAACAGGACAAACAGACTGATGTTGTTGAGTTTGTTTGTTTCAGACTCAGAGAGCCGTGTCTCTGTACAGTCAGAGGTTTTTGTACGACGGCTCAATGAGTTTGTATCACTGTGGTACACGTTCGGTGGAGGAACCAGACTGGATGTTGGAAGTAAGTCAAATCTTTATGAACTGTTTTAATTCAGGAGCTGCTTCTCTTTTTACTTCCTTCATATTTAACATGTAAAGAAAAGAAGATGCTTTTTCATGATTATTTTGGAACCAACTTCATTTTTGCATGATTGTAAAAAGTAATTTTTCTGTAAATAAATTGCGAAAATCAAATATTAAAGCAGAGGATGAATCCTTATTTCAGAAATGTAAAGTAAAGCAGCATCTTCAGAGTTTGTAGTTTTAGTTCAGTCAGTCAGACTCAGAGAGCCGTGTCTCTGTACAGTCAGAGGTTTTTGTACGACGGCTCAATGAGTTTGTATCACTGTGGTGGACTTTTGGTGGAGGAACCAGACTGGATGTTGGAAGTAAGTTTCTGCTTCAATATTAATACTGTTTTGTGTGTTCCGGTCTCATTTTCTGTGTCTGAACATTTGCAGAGGATATAAATTTCCCTTTGTCTGATCTAAAACTCTTTAAAATCTCTATTTTATTGTTGGTTTCTCCTCTTTGACCCTGAAGCTGAACTTGAAGCAGATTCTCTGAACTTTTCTTTTCTTCTTGCAGTTAATTAGTGAAATGTGAAGAATCTGAGCAGCAGCAAAGATTAAACAGCAACAATCAGCAACATCTTTCCCTTTGAAACTTTTGTGCCGTTCAGTTAAAGTTATTCTGAAGAGTGTGACTGAACTTTTCTGAAGTCGCTGGCTTCTCTTTGTTTATGTCTGACTTTTAAATACAGCCGTCTGTTTTTATGTGATATTGGAGCTTTTCACAGTAGATCTGATTAACTGTTGTGCTTTAATAGTTTTATCCCTAAATGTGTTTCATCATAAACGAAGCAGGACTTTGATGAGATTCCTAAAAACAAAACAGTTTTTGTGTTTTTGAAACGTTTCCATGAAATAGTGCGATATAGACGAGGGGAAAATGCAGCTGTTGAAATGTAAAATCATCTTGTTGTGTTTCCAGTGTACTTTGATATATTTCAGCTCAAACTGTCTGATGATTGTCTCGGTGCTGATGTGCATGAGAGGCTTCTTAAAGGGAAGTGAAACAATGTGTGAGTCAGTGACCGGTGGAGCAGAAAAACCATCTGACAGAAACTCCTTCAGGGACTAAATCAGCTCTCACACAGTCAAGGTGTCCAAGTGTCTGCTGTTTGATTGACAGCCGTCTGCTCCCCGTCCTCTAATCTGATTGGTGTCTTCTAGGTGACACCCGTCCCACCCTGACGGTGCTGCCCCCCTCCGGTAAGGAGCTGGACAACGGGAAGGCCACGCTCATGTGCCTGGCCGACAAGGGCTTCCCCTCAGGCTGGAGCCTGTCCTGGAAGGTGGGGGGGGGCGGCAGCATCAGCAGCAGCAGCTGGGACCAGAGCCGGGGGGTGCTGGGGAAGGACGGCCTCTACAGCTGGACCAGCACCCTGAGTCTCACTAAAGACCAGTGGATCAACCTGGACTCTGTGACCTGCGAGGCCACCCAGGGCTCCCAGGCTATGGTCTCAGAGACTCTGAGGAGAGACCAGTGTTCCTAGTCTGGATCCAACCGAGCTGGTTTTATTCTGCTCTGGATTCTTCAGTGTTTCAATGTTGTTTCTGTTTCCACGCAATAAAAATCTGATCAACAAATCAGTTCTCTTCATCTGTTTTATTTTCAAAGTGTCAGCCCATCATTTATGGTCAGAATCAATATTCAGTCCTTCATGATTATCAAAGTTTCTTCTATAGTTGATGCAGATTTTAACACACATTAATGACTGAACTCATCGTTGGAATATTTCCCTGAAGGTTCATCCTGACTTTCCTTTTTTTTTCGAATCAAATCAGATTTATGTCAAGGCACTTTACATACAGAGCAGGTCTAGACCAAACTCTTTATATAAAATATACAATTTTTCTTTTAGCTGTGTTCAAATAATCTGAAACGTTTAAATATATATATATAATATAATCACTAAAATGGAAACTGTAGAAAAATGGTTTCAGGATTTGAAAGAAAAAGTGGCGTATTATTAGCCAAGAGAAAAATAAAATTAGTTCTATCTTTCTTTCTGCTCTGGAAATAAATTATTTCTGAAATACATTTTTTGAAATCCTTTTTACATTTAAGAATAATTATACTCAAATTCTTGAGAATAAAAAAACAAAATGACGGAAATATACTTTTGGGGATTAGCACAAAGTCATTTTAACAATTTAGCTGTATTTGTATTAAATCACTGAATTAAATCAATCAATCGGACGCTGATTGATGGACTGAAGACAGTCAGTGAACTGTAGGTGCCCTCAAAACGTCCCGCTGTGACCTCACAGGCCTAAAAACTAACTACACAATATAGTTACACTACTCAAGTGCTATTCATTGATTAGTATTTGAGGTATAAAATAGACACTGCTCTTGTTTTGTTTATAACATATGACCATTTAAAGAGACTAACGGAGTCCACCGTCTGTTTTCACGGTCGTCTTTATGACTGTAAATCTGATTTGTGTCCAATAATCAAACTAAATAATTGTGTGAATATAAAAAAAAAATCACACAATCTAATTACTCAGGTTTGTTTATGATCAGACTCTGAAACGGTTGTTGTTGAACGTGTTTCTGAATAATTTTCAAAAGCTCCTGAATTTCTCAAAAACATGTTGAAATCTGACGTATAAAATGGATCACAGTCAGCATACACAGATGTATGATGGAGTTAATATGGAAGTCTGAGCCTTCAGGACTTCCTGACAGAAAGGACAGTCAGCCAAACCAAGAAGTTTCCGCGAATCAGCTGAACCTAAAAAATTCAGTTTTATGACCAACTGAGTGAATATAAGAAGGTTCTTGTTTTAATGAAGGTGGGTCTGTTCTGCCAGCTGCTCAGGTCAGCTTCATGCTTCAGTGTTTCCTGGTTCTGTTTAAGCTGATCCGCTCTCACATGATTTCCATCTTCAGTACTGAAACTCGACTGTTTCTTCGCTTCAGCAGCGATGCCCATCGGTTGCCATGGTTACTGAGGTGATGGAGGGAAGTGAAACAGCGAAGAGCGGATTCAGTTTTCGTTTCCTCGTCGGTAAGATTCAGTCCTGATGATGATAAGAGGAGACTCGGCGGCCATGTTGACTCCAGCTTTATGAAGACGAATAATGAAGCTTTAAATAAGTCGAATCATTTTTCCTCTGAATATTAAAATAAGGCTGCCGATATTAATTTGACTTTACTGCCACGTCGTGTTTGAGTGTGTTTATCAAACCGCAGCAGGTTATTATGGATTTGAATTATTATACCAAAGTTCAGAAGTGAGTAAAATATAAAGTGATTTTCACTGATTCTTATTGAGGAAAGAACATAAATAAGAATTTTAGAAATAAAAGCTCCAACTAAAAATGAATATAATCAATCAGTCCCTTTATTGGTCAGAATGTTATAACTCATCTGCGAGGATGATTATTTTCTTCTTCTTTTTATTTCCTGTAATTTAACTTTAACGGAGCCTACAATTTATTTTTGAAATAAAACATTTTTAATTATTGAATGACGATCATTAAACATTAAACCATCTTAATAGATTTTATGTATTAGTTATAAATAATAGTCATATTTATTATTGGAGGTTGGCGGCACTCACTGAGCATGCGCGGGTCACTAACCCGGAAGTGTTGCCGGTAAATAAACGACTCGGCGGGCTCACCGGTCTGTCCCGGTCTGTTACGGTCTGTTATGGTCTGTTATGGTCTCTCCCGGTCTGTTATGGTCTGTTATGGTCTCTCCCGGTCTGTTATGGTCTCTCCGGTCTCTCCGGTCTGTCCCGGTCTGTCCCGGTCTCTCCCGGTCTGTCCCGGTCTGTCCCGGTCTCTCCGGTCTCTCCGGTCTCTCCCGGTCTGTCCCGGTCTGTCCCGGTCTCTCCGGTCTCTCCGGTCCGGGGGGTAACGGGAAGTGGACTAACTACCTGTAACTGAACTGTGACGTTGCCGAACAGGAACTCACCTGACAGACTCAGATTCTTCTTCAGTCAGTATTTACTTCCTGTTTCATCATCAGGTGTGTCTCTACATTTACCCAGAAACACACAAAAGGCTCCTCCCCGACCTGCCGGGTCAACAACACACCTGTCAGTGATTAAATGTGGTCCGGTCTCTGTAGCTGGACTGGACTGGACTGGACTGGACTGAACTGGACTGGACTGGAACGGACTGGACTGGACTGAACTGGACTGGAACGGACTGGACTGGACTGGACTGAACTGGACTGGACTGGACTGGACTGGACTGGACTGGACTGGAACGGACTGGACTGGACTGGACTGAACTGGACTGGACTTCAGGACTGAAGCTCAAAGATGAGGATTCACTTTGATTCGGTTCTGATGATGATTTAAAAACATTCAGGAATCAATTTCTATTAACATTAATGAGGATCAGGACCAGACCAGGACCAGACCAGGACCAGATCAGGAACAGACCACAAACAGACCAGGACCAGACCAGGACCGGATCAGGAACAGACCACAAACAGACCAGGACCAGACCAGGACCGGATCAGGAACAGACCACAAACAGACCAGGACCAGACCAGGACCAGACCAGGACCAGATAAGGACCAGACCAGGAACAGACCAGGAACAGATCAGGAACAGACCAGGACCAGACCAGGAACAGATCAGGACCAGACCAGGAACAGACCAGGACCAGACCAGGAACAGACCAGGAACAGACCAGGACCAGACCAGGACCAGACCAGGAACAGACCAGGACCAGACCAGGAACAGACCAGGAACAGACCAGGACCAGACCAGGACCAGATCAGGAACAGACCAGGACCAGACCAGGACCAGACCAGGAACAGACCAGGACCAGACCAGGAACAGACCAGGAACAGACCAGGAACAGACCAGGACCAGACCAGGACCAGATCAGGAACAGACCAGGACCAGACCAGGACCAGATCAGGAACAGACCAGGACCAGACCAGGACCAGACCAGGAACAGATAAGGACCAGACCAGGACCAGATCAGGACCAGACCAGGAACAGACCAGGACCAGACCAGGAACAGATCAGGACCAGACCACAAACAGACCAGGAACAGACCAGGAACAGATCAGGACCAGATCAGGACCAGACCACAAACAGACCACAAACAGACCAGGACCAGAGAAGAAGAGTATTTTTCTGTCTTGACACTTCTGCAGTTTATAGATGTATTAAAGTATGTGGAGCAGTTTTTCTGTTTGTAGGATAAAGTTCAGTCAAAGATCTTCTGAAAACCTTTTTCATGATGTCATAGTTAGTGAGTCAGAGGTCTGCCTTTCAGATTAAAGGTCCCTCGAGCTCCTGCTTTGTTGTGACAGCTTTCGACCGTGTGGACCTTTAATGTCTCCTCCAGAAGATGGCAGCAAAACATCTTTAATAAATGAGCCGAAAATAAGTTTTTAAGGACTCAAACACTGAAGTGGTCAAACTGAAGGACTGTCAGGGACCCGGCTCTGCTTCCTGTTACCTACACCTTCAGAATAAAAGTCTGCAGAAAGAAGACTCACTCCTCTGAGCAACATTCCACAGTAGCCTTTATTTACACCATCATCCACGTGGTTGACTAACAGCAGGAAGGGAAACATGATTACATTGTTTGTGTTGCGGCCCAGCGGGTGGCGCTGTGAGTCCATCGGCGATGTCAGCGTCTCTGAGCCGCCTAACAAAGAAACAAATTTATTTTCAAGGTTACAAGATCCTCCTGATACAAACCACCCCCCCCCAGAATAAAGTGGAGTTTGTTTCTGTTCGGTGAAAAGAGCCCAGCAGCTTCAACACCTTCAGACGGAGACTCCTCAACTTCTGTCCCTGGTTGGACCAGTTTAATAAAAGATGAATAAATACTGAGCTGACACCTTCAGTCCACAGGAGGCGTCTCCTCCTCCATCAGCTGCTCTCTGAAGCTTCTTCCTGTTTCCTGAATCAGCTGTTTTTTTCCTGTGTGAAACTGACTTCAGTGAGAAGCTCCATTTATCAGCCTCTTCCTGAGCTTTCACTCTGATATCAGGGCCACAAGCAAATCCAAGTCCCTTCCTCCCTTCCTCCCTTCCTCCCTTCCTTCCTTCCTAACTGACAGTAGTTACCTTCACTGAACAACAGGACGATTCTTTTGAGGCAACAGACTGAAAACTGTTTTCAAGCTGCCAAACACTCAGATTTAAGCCACCAGAAGTCGGAAGGTCCTTGAATGCACCAACAGGGACAGTTTTCTGCAGTTTGTATTTAATGGGGTCAAAGTTTGCTCTTTTAAAGTGCAGAAGAAGATTCTCCTCGTGGTCCAACTTTTTGAAGATATTTCTTCCTCTGTGGAGACGCTGGCTCAGATTTACCGTCCTCGTGAACAGGCCTATTAATTTAGACTCTGATTCAAGCAGGCAGTTTCCTCCCAGTGACCAGAACAACACTAATCTCTGATAACTATCGAACTCGTCCAGTCAGCGGAGAGATCCAGGTCGAGGATGAAAGAGGATGATGTAACGGCTTCAAACGCCAGAGGAACAAATCTGCTGCTCACATGAAGCATGAATCGATATGAAACTGTCCTCTTTCTTTAATTAAATCAGAACATAAAGAGTCCGATTTACATCCAAGCTTCCAGATTCTCTCCGTCGACCATTTGCTGAAATCCGACTTGCATCATTTGGTGCAGAGCAGACGGGAAACTTCACTGAGTCTGCTGCAACACCAGCTCCATCCTGATTAATCTGAGTCCGGCTCAGAAAAAACCATCAGCAGCTGCTGAATGTTTATCTGCTTCACTCAGAGAACACGAAGCATCGCGTCAACCTGTTTCATCTTCCCGTCCGGATCTGGAGGACACACTGATCTGATTCTTCCAGATCTTTCAACCTGATTCAGCCTGAGATCGTCTCTCAATCTTAGATCTCAGCTTCAGTGGTTAAACGTGCATTTGCAGAGGAAGACCATGAGGTAGAAAGCTCAGGAAAAGGCTGGTAGGGGATCAGAAACACTGATCGGTGTGGACAAACTCAATCAAACAATTTGAGAAACGGTTCTCGGAAAAATATTTAGAATAGTTTAAAATAGTAGTTTTGCTGAATATCATCTGTCTTCCTCAGACTCAGACAGATTTGTGGGTCTTAACTTTTTGGGAGAAAATCAGTTTTCATTCTGAATCTTCTTTTACGACTGAATTCTTTTTTTAGGGATAAATCTGTTACGTCTCAGCAGGGTGTCCAAGTTTTGTCATCTGGCTGGTTTTCCGTCAAAGTGTCTCATTAACTTGTGCATTTTGCACAATTGAGTAAAGTTTCAAATGTCAGGGGTTCCATAAACGCACCACAGAGGTCAGCTGCTTTACATGACGATTCAGAGGAAGTCGTCTTATTTTGAAATTCATGTTTCCATCAGATGTTCAGTTTTTAAATGGCTGCTGTCCCATAAAACACTGGACCTTCACTGAACCCCCAAAACCTGGTCCAGAACTGTCATAAACCAGAAGAGCCCAAACTCAGAGGTGTCAGCTGGAGCGGCGGCTTACCGACGGATTTCAACCAAAACTTTATTTCAACAAATAAATCATATAATTATCAAGGGGGAAATAAAAGTGACGTTTATGATGGAGTTTAGTGCTAATTAGCATATGCTAGCATGCTAACAGTCCAGATCAGGAACCGCCGGACTCTCTGAACGTTGATGTTTATTGCTTATTTCTTTCTTCCTGTTTAATGACAAAATAGAGTCAGAATAAATCGAGTGAAACGTGACGAAACGTGACCTTTAAAGAGAAGCGGCGGTCACGTCGCCGTTCTCTGATGATGACCAACAATCCCTCAAATGACTCATCAATATTCTGAAACAAGCAGAAGATTTATTGATTCTGCAAACGTGAAAAGTTCAAAAGTGACAAATGCAGCACTTGAGGCTAATTTTGGTTCAACAGCAACGATTAATTCAAGAGAACCAATTAAGTCTTTTTAACGTTCAAACGACTAAACTGAAGTTGTTTTAAGCAAAGAATTTGTCATTTGAGTGAACTGTTGATCAGAAGTCCTCATCAGAGCTCCGTTGGTCTCTCAGATACCAATATGGTACAAAAAGAATCTGGATCTGTGTCGGTCCTGCTGGACTCAGACTGATCTGGATCACCTGAAGCTTCACTCTGTTTCCTCTCGCTGCCCTCAAAGTGCTGCTGATGTCGGTTTATAAAAACGTCCCACCGTCTCAGACGTGAAAATAAAAAAAGGTCGTTATGGTTTTGTTTCGGTTTTTTGTTAATCCTCCAAACTGCATTCAGAGGAACAAACAGAGACGGAAAAAAACCCTCTGGCCTTTTTTAAATATGATTTTTGTTTGATTTCTGTGGAGAGAAACGTCCTCGTTTGAGTCCAAGTCCTGGAGAAATGTTCCGGCGGACTCCGACTCAGTGCACTTCAGGTCTACAGCCATCCAACTTTCTGCTTTTATGAAATCTGGGCCTTGCGCCAAAGTGCAACAACCGGGACTTTAATCAAAGCTCGGAAGAAAAGTGCATTAATGAGGGATTTTCCCGCCGTGGGGACTCCTCCTGAATCATCATCATCTTCCTCTTTGGAGTCTGAGTCTGTTTGATCTGCAGTCTGTCGTCACAGATGCCGTTTGTTCGCAGTTCAGGCCTCGTCTCCTTGCAGCTACACTGCGGCCGCCGTGGCGCTGAGAGGCGGCGTTTGCCGTAGCCTCAGCAAGGAAATGACCACGGCTGAAGCGCCGTAATGAGCAGCGGTGGCGACAAAAAGCTCTGAGGTGTCTTCCGTGTCTTTCTGTCCTATCATCCTCATTTTGTCATTTCCCCGGACGGTTGGAGGACTCTAGCAGCTGCGGCGTCGTGCCGTCACCTCCTCCTGTCGTGTCAGTAGTTGTACTTTCCCGCCTCTGCTGCTGGCGATGTCGCCGTGTTTGGCAGGAACAAGGGTTTTGGAGGGACTTGGGGTTTGAGCGACGCTGTTCTCCGTACGATTGCTGCCCGTTGAGCGTGCGGCCCTTCGCTGTAACTGTGCTGTCGCGTCAGGCAAGTGCTGGCAATCGACGGCTGTCGGCTCCCACCGTCCGTGGTGGCATTTGCGGTCGCCACCTGGTTGGCGCCCGGGGGTCCATTGCTGTTGTTGGTGTTCATCCGGGCTAGAAAGTTTGCATGCTGCGGCCCCCGTTGGTTGAAGCTGTGATGGCGAGGCACGGCGCCGCTGCCGCTGCCCATCTTTATAAGAGAGTGTCGCTGGGAGTGGTGGCGTGTTACAGAGACGCCGCTCCCGCCGGGTCTCTCTGGAATCACCTGCTGCTGCAGTGGAGTGGAGGAGGAGGAAGAGGAGGATGATGGGACGGAGGTGGAGGAGGTGGGATTGTTGGAGGAAGAGGAGGAGGAGGAAGAAGAGGAGGTTGAGTTTTGAGGGGGCAGGTCCAGATGTTTGGGGAGGCCGTCCCTCGGCAGCGTGGAGGTGTAATACGAAGCTGACTCGGTCTCGGGGATCTGTTGCTGGTGATGGTGACCACCTCCACCTCCGCCGCCACTGCTGTTGTTGTTGTTGTGATGGTTGCTATGGTGATGACTGTGGTTGTAGTGGTGGGTGCGGGTCTGGCCATGGTGGCTGTGATGATAGTGGTGGTTATGATGATGATGGCCTCCAGAGGAGGACGAAGATGGTCCAGGAAACAGCGCGGACGAAGACGTGGAGGTGAGGACCTTGATGCCACCAGTTCCCGACGCGCTGACTTCATGGATGTGTTTGAGCAGCTCGTCCAGCGCAGACACGTCCACCACCGTCTGGGGCAGAGACTGCTGGGATTGGTGATGATGGGGGACGGCACCGCTGCCGCTTCCCGCTCCTCCACCTCCTGCTGCCGCTGCCGCCCCCCGTTCATCATTGGAGAGCTTCCTCTCCTCGGGGAGGTGCAGCGACGTGGTGGAAGCCCCCGGCCGGTGGGCCACGCTGTTGCTCAGACTGTTGCCATGGTGATGAGAGCACGGAAACACCTGCTGGGTCAGCGAGTTCCCAACGACGGCCATGAAACCCAGACTGGATCCAGAGCAGCTGGGCCCGGACTTCGGGTTGTTGTCCTTGGCGTTGTTGTAGTTCTGGTTCTTCTCGTACTGATGGTGCCGCAGAGCCTTCATGTTCTTGATGGGGAGCTCGGGGGTGGAGTCAGGTGTGGGCAAGCCGGACAGCTCGCCGTCCCCCTGGGACAGAGACTGAAGACCAGAGACCAGGTTTCAGACACGATCAAAGAAAGACACCAAACTACAACCTGAACCTGAACCTGAACCTGGTTTGGTCCCACCTGGGAGAGGCTGAGCTCGGGGTCCCCCAGCTGAGGGCCCTGATGTCCGGGGGTGTGGAGGTGGGGGGACGCCTGGCCGTTGGGGATGAAGGAGCTGTACATCTTCGAAGTGGACACGTCCAGCTTTTCCTCCTGCGGGAAAAACCACAGAAGAAGAAGAAGCTAGTTAGCTCAGCTAACCACAAACAGTTAAAGAGAATTCACTTTCCACAGTCAAGAAAAACGGGGAGCTGATGTTTTTCTGTTTGATGAATCTCTTTTCTCTGAAATAGAAAGAAATGTTGGTGATGATTTGAGATCATTTTATGTTTTTATATCTGTGAAGTCACATCTGGAAAATTAACTGCCATAAAAAAAAAGATTTTCATGCCTTTATTGTTATTCATATGAATCTAAATCATTTCTTCTTTCTGCTCATTTGTGAAAAGTGAAATAAATAAAATCGGGGGGGCGGGGTGTCTTTGTGTTTGTCTCCTTTTTGTTGTTTGTACCAACAACAGAAGAACTGACGACAAACTGTTTTGTTTGTTAGATAAACGTCCCGTTCACAGATCAATCAAATACATTCAGCACACTGCCAGTGTTTTTGTGTGTGTGTGCGTTTTCTGCTCTTTGTGTCAAGCTGTTGTTGGTTTATTGTGTTGCAGACACATTATTACAGTTGAACCTTCAGTTTTTATTCTCTCGTTATTTTACATTTCATCTCCTCATTTTTCAGTTTTGTGACTTTGCTGCTGCTGATTTATTTAAATTCTTATTTATATTTATCAATCCAGAGTCTTTGTTGGGTTGTTAAATGTCCGTTAGTTATTATTAATTTAAAGGTTGTCAGAAAGTGAATTCACCTGAAACCAACAGTTTGTCTCATCTAACACAAACCTTCAGCTGATTATTAATATTATTAGAAATCTGAATATTGTTGTTAATTGTGTTTTCATTGGGGGGAGAATGAACCTGAAAAGATGATGTCACAGCATCAGAACGCTGCGTCTCTTCTTCCTTCACAACACACAACCTCATCTGTGAAGTTATTCATGAAACAGCTGACCAGCTGTCTGCTCCTGGCACTTCCTGTTTCCCATCAGCCCCTTCCTGTCCCGCCCCTCACCCACCTTCGGCGGCCCGTCCAACAGTCCGTTGAGCTTGGCGAGGGATCGCAGCGACAGAGCGTGCGGCAGCGACGCCTCGGGGTCCTTCCCCAGCTGCCTCGCCCGGTGGGCGGCGCTGCGGCTGCAGTAACACGACACCAGGAAGCCGGACAAGATGGCGCCCAGGAAGAACGCCACAAGCACGCAGCCAATCAGCAGCGTGAAGTGGACGTTGGCGCCTGCCCGCTGGTCCGTCTCTGGAAGACGACGAACACCTGGAGGACACGAGAGGACGACGAAGGGGAGACAATACTGTCCGTCATGAAAATTTAACCTCATCTGTTATCAATAGTGATGACATCACACAGGAAACGAGGACGCCCAGTGTGAGGGAAGGAGACGAAGGAGACGAAGGAGATGAAGAAGAAGAGGTTGTGGAGGGAGGAAGGGAGGATGGAAGGATGGAAGGATGAGGAGAGATGAAAGAGACTTTATTGTTCGACCTCATCAAGTTCAACAACATCTGTGACGCACAAACACACACAGATATATAAATATAAGTTCTTTATGTCTGATCGTATTTTTAAATGATTTCTGTCGTATTATATTTATTTAAAGATCATATTGATCTTATTGTCTGATGTCAGATAACATTTCATTAAATGTGTGGTTGATATGATGATTTTATGGATTTTTGTTTCCTTCTAATGTATTTTAAATATTTTTAGAAGTCATTGTACGTTGAAGTTACAGATGTTGATGAAATGAAAAAGACGTTCAGCTGTAAAATGTGAACCTGACCTTTGACCTTCAGACGTCCCAGTTTGCAGCACTGAGGGTACAATATTTGGTTGAAGTGCCACTTTAAGAAGCTCAGAGCTCCCAGTTATTATTTCAAATCCCCATCAAAGTGTCAAAAATACCCCCAGAAACAAAAGAGCTAATTTCACGCCCCGCTCTGCTGGCTGTCCGGGGCTTTTATTCCCCGCTCGGTGCCGGTCCGGGACTCGAACTGGCAACCATTTCTAACCTCAGAGCCAGCGTCGCCTCGAGGCCTCTGAGGCTTCGCTTTGATACGAGACGCCACGGAACAAATTCGTCTTTTATGCAAAATACTGTTGAAATAGAACAAGCAGCCATAACACATCCAGTCAGGATTAACACACACACGCACACACACACACACACACACACACACACACATCCCTGTGTTTAACAGACACAATTTCATGTTGGTTATTTCCTCTCTTTCATCTCAGTCCTTCACTCTGACGGTTATAAATAGGATGATGGAGACACACAGAAGAGTATTATGATAATTACAGCTCGACACGGAAACATTTCCCGCCTTCTCTCTGTTTGTTTCTTTCCGTCTGTCAGTCGGAAAGTTTCTCTCTCTCTTTCTGAAGTCGGGAACTTTCTGGGACGGAGGATGAAATCTTCTGGGTGAGATCGTTCCTCAGTTTCCTGTCAGTCTTTTTCCCGCCTCGGAGCTCGCTGCTCTTCATCCTCCTCCTCCTCTCCTGTCTTCCCTCCGTCTCTCATCCTTCTTTGATTTAAAATCACTTCCTGTCTGCAGTAATCTGGTTAAACCAATCAGGACTGAGAGACGTCGTGCTAATTGACTGTCAAACAAATGACTTCCATCTGGAACGTGATTGGTCGATAAAGACGCCACATCTGCTGAGAACAAACTGGCTTTCCTCATTTTTCATCTTTTTGGTTCGTTTTGCTGTGACGTCAAATCAAAAGCTCCGGAAGAACCTGGAGGTGTCGAGGTCGTCTGTAACAAACGAGCATGTAGGTCGCAGGTCACGATGACCTCATTGTTAACTCTTGTTGCTAGGTGACACCTCGTGGTCGTAGTAAACCGGGAAGGTTGAACTGAAATGAGACGCCCTAACGGATCGTCTGTCACGGGACGAAGGTCCGAAATGTCAGAGCATCAAAGTGAAGACGCGTGTTGTCAGGGTTGCTAGGCAACAGGAACAGCTGATGACGCAAAGTAAAAAAAAAAATAGACCAGACGTCTCATTTCAGCTCGCATTCGCCATCTGTGATGGTGGCGAAGGACCTTCGTGGACGTGATGTCCTCTGATGGATCTGACCCCGGCAGGTAAACAGGAAGTTGGACGGAGCAGAGGACGCGGACTTCGGCCTGTCCCGACTGTTGGGGCCACGCCCCTTCGTCTTTGTCACCATCGTCGATGGCAAACACCAAACCGTATTGTTGCCTAGCAACCACCAATCTCTTAAAGCCTGTGGGTTTAATGGGCTCCGTGGTGTTTGATGACATCTAAGTTAATATTGTCACAATGAATCATGGGATACGTTGGACCGTGAAGGATCCACCTGTTGGAGACCTGAAGAGGACATCCTGTGTCATCAGAGGCCTTCAGGTACATAGATCAGTGTGGGAGAACCAAACTCCAGTCAAACAGGTCTGTGTGTGTGTGTCTCTGTGTGTAACATGTTGTGTTGAGCTGTGACAAGTCAAGCACCACAAACTTCCACCATATTAGCTCGCTCCCTCTCTCTCTCTCTCTCTCTCGCTCCCTCCCTATCTCTCTCTTTCTCTCACCCCCCCCGTCTCTCTCACCCCCCCCCTCTCTCGCCCACTCGTTCTCCACTTGGTATTCAAAAGGAACCAGACACCAGTGACAGAGAGGGAGCGGGTGAGCGAGGAGAGAGAGGGAAAGAGAGTGTGTGTCTGTGTGTGTGTCTATGTGTGTGTGTCTGTGTGTGTGTGTGTGTGTAGAAAAAGTAGAGCACTTGTCAAGTTTGACTTTTTCACTTTGCCACCAAGAATGCTGCGAACACACAAAAACAACGTCAAAGATCAGACAGCACACAGGTGTGTGTGTCTGTGTGTGTGTGTGTGTGTCTGTGTGTGTCTGTGTGTGTGTGTCTGTGTGTGTGTGTGTGTGTGTGTGTGTCTCTACTTCACCTCCTCATTAAAATGCAGTTTTTCTATTTACTGTCTCCAGCTGCTTCCTGTCAATCAAACTGTGGGGGCGGGACAAACAGACTGACTTGATACCTGGACCAGGACTCTGGTCTGAAGAGTCTTAAATCCTCTTCTACCTGCTGACCATCAGGGGGCGACTCCACTGGTTTTAGTCAGACTGTGTTGAAGTCTATGGGAAAATGTCCCTCCTCCTCCCTTATATTGAAGTCTATGGGAAAATGTCCCTCCTCCTCCTTTATATTGAAGTCTATGGGAAAATGTCCCTCCTCCTCCTTTATATTGAAGTCTATGGGAAAATGTCCCTCCTCCTCCCTTATATTGAAGTCTATGGGAAAATGTCCTTCCTCCTTTATATTGAAGTCTATGGGAAAATGTCCCTCCTCCTCCCTTATATTGAAGTCTATGGGAAAATGTCCCTCCTCCTCCCTTATATTGAAGGCTACTGTGTGACTGACAGACTGAACCATCCAATCAGGGTAGAGTCCAGAGCTTCCTCAGCTCCTGTTTGTGGCAGAAGCCATTTTCTCTGTTTAGAAACAGTCCCTGAAGTGAACACAGGGATGATGTGTTCAGGTGCAGTTGGACAGAAGAGGACTGGATGATAAATGTGTTTCATCGTCTCTTCTGTTTGACGGATGATGTTTGTGCTGCTGAACATCAATCAAACTGCAGCTTTAAAATACGCCGCAAATGAAACTTCACAATATTTAGACTGTTTGCAGCCACGAGCACAGATGCCGTTCCTGTTGTGCGTTGCATTGTGGGACAATAGGGTCCATCAACAGCACAAAACGAGGAAGACAACAGAGAACTGTATGTGTGGATGTTCCATCGGTTCATTAACGTCTGCGGTCTGACATATCAAGGAGGTGTCTCTCCACGTCCTCATCAGGAGGGACGGACGAGGAGGACACCTTCAGGAGGACGTCCTAACTTCTGCAGGCGTGTAATTACTACAACAAACACACAAACATCCTCACACTGAAGACGACCTCACCGCTCTCAGGACGTCTGAGTGGGAGGTTACCTGTCCCCAGTTAGTGTGATTCAGCAGCACTAAGTGTTGTTGTGATGATGATGATGATCTGAAGGGAGGTTTTATTAAACACAGTGGCGTTAATGGACTGTTCACTCAAACTTTTAATGGCTGTTTCCTCCGTGTTGTGTGATTGTGTGTGTTGTGTGTAATCCATCCTGGTCTCTGAGATCTCTGGACACACACACACACACACACACACAAACAGATTGACTGACATGGTCAATAAAACCACAATACAGAGCTCAGAGGGAATCAATCAAGAACAAGAAGATGCTTCACCCTGTGTGCGTCTGTATGTGTGTCTGTGTGCGTCTGTGTGTGTGTGTGTGTGTGTGTGTGTGATCTGAAAGCGATGTATTGGGTGAGTCAATCAAGACTGATGAGAGAAGGTCAGCAAACAGACAGCTGATAAATTGTTCACACACACACACACAGACACACAGACACACACACACACACACACACACACACACAGAAGTAGTGTGGTTAGAAGTAAAGAACAACAGTGAATGATGAGAACATTTCAAATTAAATGCTCATTCTGCTGTTTATGGATGAACCAGGACCAGCATGAGACCAGACCAGGTCCCTGAACATGAGACCAGACCAGGTCCCTGACCAGACCAGGTCCCAGAACATGAGACCAGACCAGGTCCCTGAACATGAGACCAGACCAGGTCCCAGAACATGAGACCAGACCAGGTCCCAGAACATGAGACCAGACCAGGTCCCTGAACATGAGACCAGACCAGGTCCCTGAACATGAGAAAATGGAGCTGTGGCCTTTTCCAGAAGCTTTCAGGAGTGAAGGAGCTGAAGAAGACGCTTCTCTCCCTCCTGAAGGAGACTCCTCACTTCCTCCAGTCCTGAATGCACACACACATACACACGCACACGCACACGCACACGCACACACACACACACACACACACACACACACACACACACACACACACACACACACACACAGAGCTGACATTTCTGCTCGGTCATCAACTCTGCATCTCAAGGTCTCAAACATGTAGGGAGGAAGTGCAGCTTTTGTGTGTGTATGTGTGTCCTGAACCCTGAGCACGGCATGCTGGGGAATAGGTGTTGCTATGGCGATGTGAATACGACCTCAGAGCAGATGGCAAACTGCATGTTGATGGTTTGACACCTGCAGCGACTGAAGCTCTGCGGTGATAAGCTCCTGAGCAAGGCAGCGCACGTGTGTGTGCGTCACTGTTCCGGCCCAAATTCGGCACAACTCTGATTATAAGACAAACTTCCAGCTGTTTTCTGAGGGTAGGAAGTGCTCTGAGCCCCCCAGGGGGCTGCTGGGAAAGTTTATCTCAGGTCACATTAACTGAAGAAGACTCATCATCATCATCATGAGGTCATCCCACAGGATCAGCTGGTCTGCAGAATTTTGTTATAACGTTGTGTTTCGGTGATCGTGATGCTTTAATCCACAACCATCAACACGATGTGTGATGTCACACAGGACCACGCCATCTGAACAGACTCGTCTGATGATGTCACACAGGACCAGATCGACATGTCTGAGTTCTGCGTGGATTCATTTTGTATCATCACGTGACGTCTTAAAAGAGCAGTTTCAGGAGTCACTTCAGGAATGTCTGATGGGGTCAAAGGTCAGGTCCGTCTCATCTGCGTGTGATTTAATTTTGGAGGGAAACAAGTCAGAGTTCGCTCTCATTTTTGCTGCCGAGCAACAAGACGCTTAAATCCTCGATTACACAGCGTTGGAGCTCCTAACAGTCCTTTAAATGTCGAAAACCTTAAAACAGGAGACGCTCAACATGCTGCCCCCCCGCTACAGAAACCTGCAGTGACCTTTGACCTTCACAGACAGTCCACAGACACTTTTCCAAGAACTGAAATGTTATTTTATTGGATTGAAACTTTATTTAGAGTGGTGAGTCCACAGTCCGGGTGTGAACCACGTCCAGAACCCTTAGGACGGACCGGACCGGACACCAGACCGGAACAAGCCCAGATCTGGTCCAACATGAGCTACCCGCAGACACAGCAGGAGGGTGGAGGCGTCCACGCAGCGGATCAGTTTGACGCTCCACAGCAGACATACTTCCTCCGACTCAGTAATGTAAAGGTCACAGAGTGCCGGCACGCCGTCGGTGTCATTGCTGCAGCGTCCTAATTTGCATTTGCAGAATTCGTTCTGCACAATGTCAACGCTCATCTAATAGAAAACTACTCTGTAATAGCAGACTGCAGCATAATGGCCAATTTATGTCCATTCAGAGCCCAAACTAAACCCAGGGGACCTCCCTCCAGTACATTAAATAACCAATTTGCAGCGAAAACGTCATTATGGCAACAGTTCGCTGCCAAACGATGTCATTACAGTAAAGACAGCCACTCTTGTGTGGCGCCGCGGATAGACACGGGCGCACGGCGGCTCAAACATCAGTCAGCCATTGTGTTCGGAGTCCTTCATGCCTGGCTGCCCGACACCATGACGTTAATGCCTCAGACGCCATTATGGAGGAAGTGCCTGCTGTCAGGCTGACTGCATGATGCCGCCACCGCCGCCGCTCGCTCCCGCCTTAATCGCAGAGTATTTAAAGTGGTGTTTGGCAGTGAAAGCCTGAAGAAGGAACTGAATGTGGCTGATGCTGCTGCCGCCTTTTTATTGTGTTTTGGTGCCATTAACTCCCTGGGTAACCGCTGCAGGCGTCAATAAGATCTAAAACTTAAATGACACAGTTAATCACGACACAATTAGCGCAAGAGTCGAGTGATGAATCTCAGGAAGTATGAAAATTAATCCGTCTGCAGCACTCGAGTCTCCCGCTGTTTTACATCTGCTGCAGCAAAATCACGTCCGTCAGTCTGAGCTAATCAGACGCAGCGAGGAGCAGCCGCACGGAACGGAAGGAAATTCAGACAGGAAGCCGCTGCTCGACGAGCTGCAGCCGGTTCATGGAGACACCTGCAGAGGAGGCGTTTCAGAGAACAGGTGAAGGTCACCGACTGGGACCAGAATCCAAGACCAGCAGACTTGTCAGAACTTTTAGCGTGTTAGCATCTTTTATCCGTTATTGTTAGTGGCAGTGACAGTTTTGTGCTGAAGCAAACTCAGGGTCCAAATCCTTCAGATGACCTGGTCTACGAAGGTCTGGCCAATGAAGGTGGAAACAGTCCGTCACAGTGTGGACTCATAACTTCACTCATTATGAGACATTAAGGAGGTTAAATGAACATCCACTGTTTCTGTCTGTCAGTTCAGGTCTCTCCTGGTCTGGAGGGTTCAGGTCTCTCCTGGTCTGTAGGGTTCAGGTCTCTCCTGGTCTGTAGGGTTCAGGTCTCTCCTGGTCTGTAGGGTTCAGGTCTCTCTTGGTCTGGAGGGTTCAGGTCTCTCCTGGTCTGTAGGGTTCAGGTCTCTCTTGGTCTGGAGGGTTCAGGTCTCTCCTGGTCTGTAGGGTTCAGGTCTCTCTTGGTCTGGAGGGTTCAGGTCTCTCCTGGTCTGTAGGGTTCAGGTCTCTCTTGGTCTGTAGGGTTCAGGTCTCTCTTGGTCTGGAGGGTTCAGGTCTCTCCTGGTCTGAAGTCTTCAGGTCTCTCCTGGTCTGGAGGGTTCAGGTCTCTCCTGGTCTGCTTCCTGCCGCCGTTCTGACAGGCGGGTGGCGGCCCTGAATACAGAGCAGGCGACCCGGTGAGGCAGCGTTTTTATCTGCCGTACTGTAATCCAGAGTCAGGAAGTCCACATCGGGGGGGTCACCTTCAAACGCCCCCCCTGAGACGAAGTACATTTATTCTGAAAAACAGCAGCCAGTGTTTTTTTTTTTTTTATTTGTTCGAATCAAATGTGGTTAATTTATATCCAGATTATTGATTCTTTGGTTGGTTAATAACTATAATTTATTATTGTTGTTGTTATGATTATTATTATTGATATTTTTGGCTCATTAATTTTCATCTTGATGGAATTTTAAAATAAAAGCTGATGTTTGGTCTTTTCTTTGTTATTATAGTTTTTTATACCTTTATTTTGGAAACGACAGTGGAGCGAGACAGGAAATGGCGTGAGTGTTGGGATTGTCATGCGCTGAATCTTCCGTCAGGTCGGGAATCGAACCAGCAACCTGCAGTACAGGCTCTGACCACTGTACCCCCGGAGCACCTGGTCGCTCCGTCTCACTGAGGACGTGTAGGAGCTCTTACCGTAGGCGGAGTCAGATCCAGAATCCTGGTTTCGTGTTGTCGCCATGACGTCGGCTGCACAAACAACACAAACAACCACAGTCAGTTTGTGTCTGAGTAAAAATCCTGACAGCCATCTTGTTTTGTGTCGTTTCCCGCCTCTATCTGCTTCTGACTGTTTACGCCTCAGATTGATGCTGGGACCGTCGTCACGGCGACGGGAGAATGGCGGTTCATCTTACCGTGGCAGCTGTCTGGGGAAAACGAGTGGTCGCCCTCGATGTCCTGGTCGAACCCCGCCCTGCAGACACACAGAGACAGGAAGTCAGACAAAGGGGACATCGATGGAAGAACAAACCAGACACAGCCTCCCCCTCATGGTGGTTGCCGTGGGTTACCACCGCCTGGGAATTTAATCGATGGTGTGTATCCACGGCGACCAGGGTTAAGGCGGCGTTAATTACATCATGTCAGACAGTTCGTCTCCAGCTCATCATTAAATCTGAAACTCTCTGAGAAGAGAGAGACGATGAATTCACCTCCCGTGGTCGTCCAATTAGAGGAAAAGAAGGTGAAGCCTGTCCAATCAGCAGACAGATGGCAACAAGAGGTGACCATGAAACACACACACACAGTTTCAGCAGCAGTAGAGCCAAATAGCTCCTGTAAACCATTTACTTCCCCTCAGTGTCTCCGTTTGTGTCCCTGCTGTTTACCGCCTCCAGCTCTGCCGCCACCGCCGCCACCGCCACCACCACCGCCGCCACCGCCACCGCTGCCACCACCACCGCCACCGCTGCCGCCGCCACCGCTGCCACCACTACCACCACCGCCACCACCACCACCGCCACCACCACCACCGCCACCACCACCACCGCCACAACCGCCACCGCTGCCACCACTACCACCACCACCGCCACCACCGCCACCACCGCCACTGCTGCCACCGCTACCACCACCGCCACCACCACCACCGCCACCACCACCACCGCCACCACCGCCACCACCGCCACTGCTGCCACCACTACCACCACCACCGCCACAACCGCCACCGCTGCCACCACTACCACCACCACCGCCACCACCGCCACCACCGCCACTGCTGCCACCGCTACCACCACCGCCACCACCACCACCGCCACCACCGCCACCGCCACCACCGCCACCGCCACCACCGCCACCACTACCACCACCACCGCCGCCACCGCCACCACCACCGCCACCACCACCGCCGCCACCACTACCACCACCACCACCGCCGCCACCGCCACCACCACCACCGCCACCACCGCCACCACTACCACCACCACCACCGCCGCCACCGCCACCACCACCACCGCCACAACCACCACCACCACCGCCGCCACAAAATGTCCCTCCTCCTCCTTTATATTGAAGTCTATGGGAAAATGTCCCTCCTCCTCCTTTATATTGAAGTCTATGGGAAAATGTCCCTCCTCCTCCTCAGTAAACGTTTTCCTGATGAGTTTATGGTCTCAGTCTCTAGTTTACAGTCTTCAATATCAGAACCTTTTCACAAAATCTTCCACAAAAAGTTGAAACTACAGGAGGAATCTTCTCAAAACTCTGGGACATGAAGACCATCAGTCTGTGGACCCCTGATACATCTCTGGAGACAGATGGATGTTAAACGTCTACAACACCAACAAATCCTGAACAGAACCTTCCACAATCTCTTCGATATAAAACGCCACTGAAGAGCTCATCAAACGGAGGTCAAAGGTCAAACAAAGGTCGCCGAACTCCAAACACATGTCCATGTATCTGATTGGAGGCTCCGTGCCGTCTCCACCCACAAACAAACTCCAGAGTCACATCCAGTAATTCTGCCAAACTTCATATTTTTCCAAAACAAAAGGGGGAAACCTTTGGCAACGCTCCAACGAGCCAAACTACAGACGTAAACCGTCGACAGGAAGCTGGTGTGGGAGGCGTCATGTTTGAGGAGAGGAGCCGGTATTTTTGCAGAAACACTTGAGGGAGAGAAAAGGCACTTTGTTTTTGGAGTGTGTGTGCGACAGATCCATTCATCAGTCGGATCACGGCGAGCCCACGTCCTCATTTAGCTCCACATGTCTCCAGCTATCTGAGGAACGACTTCAGACTCCATCATCAACGGTGAAGCCTCCTCTTCCTCCTCCTTTTCCTCCTCTTCCGCCTTCTCTTCCTCTTCCTCTTCCTCCTCCTCCTCCTCCTCCTCTTCCTCCTCCTTCTCCTCTTCCTCTTCCCCCTCCTCCTCCTCTTCCTCCTCTCCTCCTCCTCCTCTTCCCCCTCCTCCTCCTCTTCCTTCTCCTCTTCCTCCTCCACCTCTTCCCCCTCCTCCTCCTCTTCCTTCTCCTCTTCCTCCTCCACCTCCTCTTCCTCCTCCTCCTCCTCTTCCCCCTCCTCCTCCTCTTCCTTCTCCTCTTCCTCCTCCACCTCCTCTTCCTCCTTCTCCTCCTCCTCCTCCTCTTCCCCCTCCTCCTCCTCTTCCTCCCCCTTCTCCTCTTCCTCCTCCTCCTCCTCCTCTTCCTCTTCCTCCTCCTTCTCCTCTTCCTCTTCCCCCTCCTCCTCCTCTTCCTCCTCCTACTCTTCCCACTCCTCCTCCTCTTCCTTCTCCTCTTCCTCCTCCTCCTCCTCTTCCTCCTTCTCCTTCTCCTCTTCCTCTTCCCCCTCCTCTTCCTCCTCCTCCTCCTCCTCCTCTTCCTCCTTCTCCTCCTCCTCCTCCTCTTCCCCCTCCTCCTCCTCTTCCTCCTCCTCCTCCTCCTCCTCCTCTTCCGCCTTCTCTTCCTCTTCCTCTTCCTCCTCCCCCTCCTCTTCCTCTTCCTCCTCCTCCTCCTCCTCCTCTTCCTCCTCCTTCTCCTCTTCCTCCTCCTCCTCCTCTTCCTCCTCCTCCTCCTCCTCTTCCTCCTCCTTCTCCTCTTCCTCTTCCCCCTCCTCCTCCTCTTCCTCCTCTCCTCTTCCTCCTCTTCCCCCTCCTCCTCCTCTTCCTTCTCCTCTTCCTCCTCCACCTCCTCTTCCTCCTCCTCCTCCTCCTCCTCTTCCCCCTCCTCCTCCTCTTCCCCCTCCTCCTCCTCTTCCTTCTCCTCTTCCTCCTCCACCTCCTCTTCCTCCTCCACCTCCTCTTCCTCCTCCTCCTCCTCCTCCTCCTCTTCCTCACAGCTTCATCCCTTTGTTTCTGTTCTTTGATTTAGTTTTTTTTCTGTTCACACCTCAGCAGACGTTGCGACTGAAGGTCAACGACCTTGCAGACCACACTGGCTAAAGGGGGCGGGGCTCCACACAGCTGACCAATCACAGAGGGAGGCAGGGGTCCACGTCACACTGTGGTATTGGAGGATTATAAGATGATTTGTCATGTGGTGAAATATGTGGACATTTCTGTCTATTTGAGTCTGTTTCTCATCTTCACCTGTCCCTCATCCTGGACCCGGACTTGGACCTGGATCTGAACCTGGATCTGGACCTGGACCTGGACCTTGGCCTGATCCTGATCTGACGGGATAGTAGATAGTAGATAGAGATAAAGTCCTCTAATGATGATGTTCAACTGCGACTTCAAATTTAAATGGCTCAAATATTAAATTCTGAAAAACAAACTTTGATTTAATTTGGTTGTTGGTCGTTATTGTTCGGGGCCTCCAGATGGGAGGAGGATCAGACTGTCATGTGACCAACATTGTCACATTTCAGTGAACTAAAGTGATCTGGCTCTGATTTCTTCCTCTGCAAACGGAGATCACATCATCCAATCAGGAGAAATGAATTATGAAACAGGAGCCAGGGAACATTTAATGAACTCGACATGTTTGGATTTATTATGAAATCATTATGCTTTCCTCTCACTCGCTCTATATTTACCTCTCCTCCACATCACTTATTTGCTAACTCGTCCGCCCCCACAGTCACTCAATATTTATCTCCCCGATCACTCATTCTCTCTCTCCATCTCCATCGGCGTGGGCCGAGCTGTAAGTGAGGAGAGAACAGGAGGAGGTTGTTTCGACGGTGAGTGGCTATAAATCCTGAACCCTCTCGGGCACCTAAACGCCTCGTTCATCTAACAGGAAGCGGTGGTTGGGGGAGGTGGCGGGGTGGGGGGGGGGATAGACTCAGTCGGTTATAAAATACAGCCAAGTTATCAGATGCTGCTGCTGTCGAATTGTATTTTTATGTTCTCGCCATCGTAGCGCCACAATGGAGGCGGGAACGAGTTCCACAGGCTGGAACGGAATTAGAATGTATGAGTTAAAGACATTTACACTCCCATGATGCATTGCTGCTAATGACACATGAGCTTTTAGAAGCAGGTCGTTTGGAGCGATTTCAGCTCTGGTTGATCAGGATCAGGACTCCGTCAGGTTTTAAAGACCTGATCTTCTGAAGGTCTTCATTTCAAGTCAGACCTGATCCAAGACCAGGATCACTGTGATTCGGATTCATCCTCATGTTTTAGTCCAGATCTGGGACAGACCTGGTCTGGTCTAGGAGGACCTGAGACCTGAAGAGGAAACAAGGTCTGAATGTCCTGACATCTGTCAAGGTGTGTGTGTGTGTGCTGTCTCAGTTACACACACACACAGGCGGTCTCCAGGGAAACGGCTGCTTTGCTGCTACGACGTCGACTCCATCCATCTGGTGTTCTCCTGTGGACTCCGTTTGTCCCTCGTCTCTTCTCTCTCTATTTGTATCTTCCTCCTCCTCTTCCTCTCCTTTTCCTTCCTGTGAGCTGTTGAACTTCCTCTTCCTCTCCGATCGTTTCCTCTGTCCCTCTCGGACACTTCCTGAAGGCCCCAAAATGGCTCCTCCACTTCTACTGACCCACAACTGGTTAACACTCATCGCCATGACGACGGGATGAGAACGATGATGATGATGCTGCTGCAGATGGCGGATCGAGGCTCGTGATTGGTTGAGGTTTTGTTGCTCACAGCGGCGGATCAGCTGCAGGACAAGGAGACCTGATGTGATCTTTGCTGACACTAATTCGAGATAATCACCAAACTCGGGTCAGAACTTTCCCGCTCATCGCCGCCCATCGCCCATCGCTGGCTGCTCTCCCATCAGCCCCGGTGACGTAACAGCCACACTCAGGTTGGACGACGGTCTGATGTTTGACGATGATGAATGTTTCAAACGGTGGTTCTTCCTGTCGGGTCTTCAGAACGCCGTCCCCACAGATAAATCCTTTCCACCTCCTCTCTGCTCACTTTTCTCTGGACTTTCCCTCCTCACATGAGCGCTCTGGGAGCCGGGGATCACCCCGGGGAATGAACCCCCCCCCGCAGAGACTCTCAGCTCGGACTGTCTGCCTGATTCCACTGTTGGTCTTTGAGGAAAGGAAAGTGGCGTTGCTGAGTGTGTTCAGATCAGACTTCTTCGTCAGTGAGTCACACTCTGAACTCATTATTCTGATTTCTGGTCTTTTCGCTTCCATTTTTCTGCTGAATGGAGGGATTAGCTCGCTGACCTTTAAGCTTTGGTCGGAAAACATGTGAGCCAATCACAATACTGGTGGGCGTGGCTGAGGGATGAGGACGGGTTGAAGGGGGAGGGGTCAGCTGTCGTCAAAGTGTCCTCACGCAGAAAACGGAGAGACCGACGTGGAAAATATCCTGATGCTTCGACTCAAAATGGTCAAAAACTCGGTTTCAACAAGCTAACGTGTCGTTAGCGAGGTACATCTCTAACATGTCCGAGTATCTGACTGTGATGATGTGAAGACAGACAAGAGAACAAATGTGAAGATGAAGACGTAAACCTGCTCTCTGAGGCTTCCTGCCTGTTTTACTTCCACTTCCTTTAATTCTGACAGATATCTCTCTTTTTTCTCGTGCCCGCTCTGCTGCTTGCTCCTTTCCACCTCTTGCATCACTCCCCCGTCCTGGTCTGTTTTTTATCTGCACCGACTCGCCCCGTCCATTTTAATCTTCCTGCAGCTGCTCTGCTCTTGTTTCTGTTAAACAGTCGGCTGCAGATTTTAGTCCAGCAGCCAGTTTGTCTTCAGGACAGTCAAACAAGACACCAACTAAACTCCATTACCTGTTTTAGAGCCAAATTCAGGCTCTGCTGTTTTGACCTTGAGCTTTTTGTCACAGCACACTTAAACCTTTTGTCTACACAAACACAACTCCACTACACCCAAAAGCTCCGACTCTAAATTCAACACACGAGAGTCGAGTCTGAGGATGAAATCCTCCGAGCTTCTGTGCTCAGGTCATCAATATGCTGAGACAAGATGAGATTTCAGCACCACACACACACACACACACACAGACACACACACACACACACACACACACCTAATCAATAACTCAGGAGCTCACGCTGGCTCCGAAGACACTTCATGACCATCGATCTGCGGCCTCCATCTGTGTTGTTCTTCCCCTCGCTGCAAATCCAAGCAATATTATTTTCATATTTGCCTCCCGAGGAGGGCCTTTTTTAATCCTGGGGGGCCTTTTTTAATCCTGGGGGTCCTTTTTTAATCCTGGGGGGCCTTTTTTAATCCTGGGGGTCCTTGTTCTAATCCTGGGGGTCCTTGTTCTAATCCTGGGGGTCCTTTTTTAATCCTGGGGGTCCTTGTTTAATCCTGGGGGTCCTTGTTCTAATCCTGGGGGTCCTTGTTCTAATCCTGGGGGTCCTTGTTTAATCCTGGGGGTCCTTGTTTAATCCTGGGGGGCCTTTTTTAATCCTGGGGGTCGTTTTTTAATCCTGGGGGGGCAGCGGAGCGTCTGCAAATATCACTGATACAGCTCTGATGCTTTGAGCAGCAGAGGAAGCTGCTCTGACCTGACATCATTGAAAATCACCGAAGTGACCGCACTTTTCCCTTCACTGCTGTCATCATCACTACATGTTGCCTAGCAACAGAACCTGATGATGATGTCATAAACCGTCTATGAACCTGGGTCTGGAAATTGAAGCCAAAGTCTGAAGAGTCCTAAATCTTCATCCTCTCTACTGACCATCAGGGGGCGACTCCACTGGCTGTATAAAGCAGGCAGACTGTGCTGAAGTCTATGGGAAAATGTCCTCCTCCTCCCTTATATTGAAGTCTATGGGAAAATGTCCTCCTCCTCCCTTATATTGAAGTCTATGGGAAAATGTCCCTCCTCCTCCTCAGTAAACGTTTTCCTGATGAATTTATGGTCTCAGTCTCTAGTTTACAGTCTTCAACACAACATGATGTTCATTTTTTAAAGGGGAGGGGTTAGGGGGCGGGGCTACTGTGTGACTGACAGACTGGACCACCCAATCAGGACGGAGAACAAAGGAGGTCAGCTCAACATGTTGGGAGCTGCGTCTCATTGAAATGATTGAATAAATAAAAAAGCGTTAAAATGTGATGATTTCTGTCAGAATGAGCAGCAGCCGGTCTTCATGTCTGTCATCGTCTCCGGCCTCAGCCGTCCTCTGCATCGCTGCAGCGTCTGAACTGAAGCTTGTCACCTGTAGTGACACCGGAGGGTGTCGCTGTGTGATCTGCAGATCAGACGCCTCCAGCTGAGCACAAACGCTCGGCACGCCGGCCGCCTGCCATCCTTTGAGACGGCTCCTCGGTGGCGGAGACGTCTCCTGAGACAGCGTCTCTCCAGATGATGAAAGTTTTCTTTCAACCTCCAGCAGGTGAACAGAGACACTTCCTGTTTGTTCTGCTGTCAACAGTCGATAAATTGCTTTAAATATCAAACCAATTATTTATAGAGCAGCAGAAAACAAAGTGACTCATCTCCTGCTGAGTGTTTGCGACTCAACAGTCTCTTGAGTGTTGACGGATCTGAGGTGACACACAGAAGACAAACCAAGGAGGACACTGAGCTGACTCTGGTTCAGGTCCCACAGTCCTCCAGATACTGGACTCTGAGAGTCTCCAATCTGGTGTCTGACCGTTGTGTAACGGCTACGTGGATCCAGCAGGAACCAGGAGATGCAGCCGTGCTGGAAAAGTGTTCCCAATAAATCGGTCGGTCGGAGGAATCATGGGAGAGTTCTGGATCCAGTTTCCAGAACAAACTCCGGACAAACTTTTAAAGCGTTAGATTTATCCAGTAAAGTGCCCTACATTCCCCTGAGCCCCCCCCCACGAACATTCACCCCCCCATCCATCCTTTCACTTTGCCTGCGAGCGTGAAAGGCAGCGTGGATTTACATCTCTCAGATGTACGACCCTTTGCTCGCTGTGGCAGATATACGAGCGCAGCTGTCGCAGTTTCATGAGCCGTCAGATCGGCGACGCCTCAAAGGAAGGAAGGAAGGAAGGAAGTGACACGTACTTGAAACCCGGCGCCATGTTGGCGCAGCTCCCGGTCCGCAGCCAGATGCAGTATGGGTCACGAGACGCCAGGCAGGTTCTACAGAGACAGAAAGACAGATTATAAGACATCATCAGATCTTCATCGTCCTCTGTCTGTAAACATGGAGGGAATAATGAGAGCTGTGTTCAGGTCCAGATGGAGTCTCGGGGATCGGATCATCGGAGTCCGATAAAAAGACCTCGTCCTTTCTGTCTCTGAGTGACATCATCAGCTCCCTTCTGTTCAGGCTCGACTATAAATACGGTTCTGTTTGTTTCTCTTCTGAGCTGCTTCTGGGGAGTTTCTTACCTTCTACAGGCTCCATGTTGGTGGCAGCGGCTGAGCGGCACTCTGATGACACAGCTGCTGAAGGCCACAAACAAGGCATGATAGTCCTTATCCAGCTCCAACCCCAGAACCCTCCGGTCCTCCTGACCCTGAATGTTACATCTGGATGGACAGAGACAGGAAGCAGATTGTTTGGACCTGAATGTGGTCGTTAAAGGCTGCCGATCACATGAATGACAACTTACTTTGACGGGTTGTAGACGTCGATGTCCTCCAGCAGTTTGGACCCGAAGCTGTCGTTGGGATGCGTGCTCGCCAAGACCTTCAGAATTCGGCCGTCTTCTGATCCCAGGAACATGACGGTCCGGTCTTTGTAGGGACCGGCTGACACGTCCACCACGATCTGGGTCAACTTGGACCTGCAGAGAAGAAAACAGAGACATCACTTCCTGTTTGTAGCTCCTCAAGCTTCTTTTAAAATAAGACAGCTGGACCGACAGCTGAGTGTCAACCAGGTCCAAGTCCACAACGAAAACCACCATCTGCAGTTTAATACTTCTCCTGGTGGTTTAACATGCAGTGAGCTTTAATGGTCCAGGTTGTTAGTGAGTTTCTGGGTTTCCACGGTGAAGGTTCAAGGGAGGAAGTCTCACTATCTCTGTAGGAACACAATTCGTTTAGAAAAGCTGTTCTGTGACGTTCCCTTCCTCCTGCTGCACCGATAAAAGATTCACCGTCCAACACAGACGGCAGATCTAATGAGTAAATGTTTGTTCCCCGAAGTTACCAGATCCACCTCAGAGGACTCTATGTTCCAGCTCCTCCTGAAGGATCTCAGGACCTTCCCAGGATGGATGTTAATGTAGTTCCTCCATACAACATCTGGTCCACCCTGAGAGCTCCTGCTGGTCGAGGCCAGAAAGTCTCCCGAAGAAGACGTCCATCAGGAATCCTTATCAGATGATGGAAGGATCGCCAGCCGGACTCTGAGGCCCAGTCCAGGATCCACGGTCTGGTTCAGTCAGTCAGTCAGATCGGCTGGTCTCTTCTGATTCAGCTCCTTAACCGTGACGTCCAGGACAAAGTCCACATCCCCCCTGTCGCTGCACAGACTTTTGTCTCCATAATAAAAAACTAATTAGTGAATATGAATTGGGGGAACCTCAGAAACCTCCCATTAATAATCAGGGAGACATTTTGTCCATGTGTCCCCTGGTTGTGTCCTGTTGTCTCAGGAGGACAGTGACCTCTGTGGCTGTAGGTCCTCACAGTGACTGTCCCAGTCTCGTGTCGATGAGACAGTGAGGCGCTGTGGACGTTATCTGGGTCAGCTCAGGCTTTTCCACAGCAGCGCCTCATCTGAATGTTAAATTAAGAGTCTCAGTCTCTTTTCGAACTGATAATTAGAATCCATCAGAAACTCATTTGAAACCTGCAGGCGCAGATTAAAAAGGTCAGAGTTTCTCCGAGCAGCGAGACAGACACAGAGACGGGGAGGCCGTCCTGCAAGCTGAAGACTAATCAAAGGCGATGCTGAAGATTATCCTCAGAGAGTCGGTCCACACGGTGCGTTCACTGTCTGTCACCACCCCCTCGTCGGTCCCTCATCACTTCAGCGGCGACGGAGTGGTAACGACGGGAGGTTCAAGATTAAAACTGATCCAAAGTGTCGGACAAAAGATGACGTTTCATTTGACAAAGTCCCATCACAGCCAGCTCTGGTCCCCCGACTCAGAAACCTGACGACAGTCTGGAGACCGGAGACGATTTCACTGCTGCATTTTGGAACATTCAACTAGTGAGAACTGGGAAAATGTCTGCTGATGCAAAATGCAGATTAAATTATCTGCTGCAGAGAGGAACAACAACTCTGTCCTCTTCTATTAAAGATGAATCTGATGGTCCTGCTCAAATCAGCAGATTACTGAAGACAAATCAACGAGTCGTCCACAACCAGATCAGAGCGCCCATCTGAGCCTTAAAGGTTCAGGAAATGACTTTAGGAACCGCAATTTAACAGAAAAAAACATTTCCCTGGACCTGGACCATCCCTAACCCTGGACTAGGACCTTCACTAACCCTGGACTAGGACCTTCACTAACCCTGGACCTGGACCATCTCTAACCCTGGACCTGGACCATCTCTAACCCTGGACCAGGACCTTCCCTAACCCTGGACCTGGACCATCTCTAACCCTGGACCAGGACCTTCCCTAACCCTGGACTAGGACCATCTCTAACTCTGGACCTGGACCATCTCTAACCCTGGACCAGGACCTTCCCTAACCCTGGACTAGGACCATCTCTAACTCTGGACCTGGACCATCTCTAACCCTGGACCAGGACCTTCCCTAACCCTGGACTAGGACCTTCACTAACCCTGGACCTGGACCATCTCTAACCCTGGACCAGGACCTTCCCTAACCCTGGAATAGGACCTTCCCTAACCCTGGACCAGGACCTTCCCTAACCCTGGACATGGACCATCCCTAACCCTGGACTAGGACCTTCCCTAACCCTGGAATAGGACCTTCCCTAACCCTGGACCTAGACCATCTCTAACCCTGGACTAGGACCTTCCCTAACCCTGGAATAGGACCTTCCCTAACCCTGGACCTGGACCATCTCTAACCCTGGACCAGGACCTTCCCTAACCCTGGACCTGGACCATCTCTAACCCTGGACCAGGACCTTCCCTAACCCTGGACCTGGACCATCTCTAACCCTGGACCAGGACCTTCCCTAACCCTGGACCTGGACCATCTCTAACCCCGGACCAGGACCTTCCCTAACCCTGGACCTGGACCATCCCTAACCCCGGACCAGGACCTTCCCTAACCCTGGACCTGGACCTGGCTCAGTGTTACCTGCTAGCGGTCCTGGTGAAGCAGGGCTGGTCGTTGACGGAGGGAACGGCTTCATCCATCAGAGGATACGACTTGATGAAGGTCAGCGTCTCGTCTGGAAACTGAACCGACGACTTGTAGTCTGCAGCTGGACCATCCCCGGCGCAGACCCCCGGTCTGGAGGAGACACATGAAGAAGAACGGACTTCCTTCAAGCGAACGTCAACTCATGAACGCGTCTCGCAGGTTTCAGGTCTGATGTCTCACCTCGGTCTGGGAACTTGCTCGTCGGGGACCGGAGTCCAGGACGAGTCGCTGGTCCGCTGCTCCTTAAACTTCCCGTTGAAGACTTTCTCGATGTCGTCCATGTAGAAAGCACAAACTGCCGAGCCGGGGATACTGCGGCGGGAAACATGGTGATTATTATATTATTGATAATATTAGAACTTCATCAACACATCACGATAACAAATTCTAACTGAAACGTCTTCTCCTGTGCCGTCCAGATCCTCCTGATCTGGACTTTTCCCTTCGCTTCTGTCGCCATCACTGAGACCACTAGGTGTCGCCTAGCAACAGAACCTAACAACGATGTCATAGTGACCTGCTGACAGACGACCTGTGAGCTCGATTTCTCTTCTCACCTGAACCATGAATCAGAAAAACACTCTGAACCTTGAAGGACACACACACACACACACACACAGTGTTGTGTACCTGTTGGCCTGAGTTGTGAAAACTCCGACCACAGCAGGTCTCTGGTTTATCTGCAACACGTTGGTGAGAGACTGAAGAACATCGAAATAGAAGAAGGAATCTCCAGGAACTGAACAGTTGAGACGAGCCTGCAGAAACACACACACACACACACACACATTTAGATCCTGACTGAGTCCAGAACCGTCAGGGTTTAAGTCCGAGGTCACCTTCAGGAAGGAGGTCCAGTATCTCTCCAGGACTCTGGGGGATCCACCGTTATCATTCTTACAGACCCGGGCCACACGAGAAAACACCACCTGTAAGACAGGTGAGCGGGGCGGAGTCAGTGTGGGCGGAGTCAACCACATGGAGACTAAAGAAGTCCTGGATGACCAGTCACAGAAATATGAACCATGACATAATATGACAGAATATATTGTTCCTCTCTAGATAATAATATTCAGGCACAGGTTTCAGTTTCTACACACACACACAGGCGTACCTTGCCCAGGGCAGTGTACTCTACTGCAATCTCACTGAGGAAGAAGTACACATAGTTCCCGTAGTCGATGGCGTGCAGGAAGTGAGGCTCTGCAGGGCGAGAGAGAGAGATGTTCAGGGTCTACCCTCCTCACTGGATGGTTTAGTTGTCAAAGCAGCCAGAACAACTCAACAAACTCCATGGCAACAAGCTGACTGTGTTATCTTGTGAACCTGGCCTCACTTCCTCGCAGTTGATTGGTCCAGCAGGCTGAAGGTCACTGTCCCTTTAAATCTGTTCTCACTTTTTTTACTGCAGCATCATGTGACCAGATCATGTGATCAGACTGATGTTGACTCAGTGCGCCATGAAGGCGTTACCTCGGAGCCACTTGGAGTCGTACTTGACGGTCCTGAGGACGGGTCGTCCGTCTCCTAAGCTTCTGTAGATGACAGCGTCGCTGGCCAGAAAGTCCGTCATGGTGGCAGAGTAGAAGTCACCACCTGAGGAAACAGGAAACAGGAAGAGGCGTGTCTTCAGTCTGACGCCCAAAACTCCATCCAATTACAGATTTAACCTTATTTTGTAAACAGAAGTAATGTCAGTTTATCTGTAAGATTCATCATTTAAATAGAATGAATTCACACCGACAGAAAAGAGGAAGACTGACTCACCAGCAAACAGTCCGACGTTGGACTGACCCGACTCAAAGGGACACCGAGCCTGACCCACCAGCTCCTCCCCCACCTGCTCCAGTGACGTCATCTGATGGAGGAAGAGGAGGGAAATCAGTGACGGTCCCGTCATGAAGGTGTTAGTATGACTCCACTGAACTTCAGCCAATAATACACTGATCACGCTGGTACGCAACAAATGAACACAAAGTCGCGCTCTGCCAAGATGGCGGCGGCGGAGCAGCTAACTCTGAGGCGACGTCCGTCTTTGTCTACAATCTGTTGGCACTCGGAGACAAAGCGATTCATTTGTCTGTGTTTAAAACTGTCAACATGGTGAAGTAATGAAATCTGATATATTCTATGTAGCAACATCAACATTTAATTAGCAGGAAGTCATTTCCCGCCTCGTCACGGCGCCGTTAACCACACGACATCATAGTTTAATAAAATATCTGCTGCTCCGCTTTCATCCATTGACAAGGTCAACAAGCAGCTTCCACACTCTGTTTGACTTTAATTCAACTTGTCAGAAAACATCTTTAAACACAGCTTTTACTTCCTGATGTCTAAAAAGTAAAAGCTGATTTAATCTGCTGCCGTCAGTCAGACGGTGAGCGTCGGCATGAGCTCGTTTTAGATCCAAACTCTCCATCAGAAGGAAAAGCTTTTTTCTGTTTCCCGCCGCTGGAGCTCTGAAAGCTGCAGCTAAACGAGGTCAGCGCCTGTCAATCACACCTCCTGCAGCAGCGACACAGAAGTAACGCAACGGCTGACATTTTTGTGAAGGTGTCGTGGTTGGTGGCGTCTGCAGCTGCCTGACGCCTCCAATTAGGGAAGTGAAGGAGAGAGGGAACGCCGCCGGAATAAAAGGCACCTGCCCCAACTCACCGCTCATCGACCTGATGATAGTGATGACTCAGCAGCTCAGAGGAAAACCGGCAGGTGAACAAAAGTGCAAACACACATCGTCTAAACCCACTCCATGGTGAACGCACAACCTTGTGTTGTTGTGAAACAGGAACTCTGGATATTTAAACTGCTACATCACAAAAGTCAACAACAAAAACAAACGATCATCGGAACAGAAAAGTTGATCTGATTAGAAACAAAATCAGCCGATTAACATCTGAAGTCTCTGAACCTTTCATATTAAAGGCCCATAGATTCATTTCTCCCATATTTTATTTTGAAAGGTTGATCTCCAAAGAACATTTAATTGCTGTTTTTTTTTTTTTTAAACCGAAAACCATCTCAGAGTTTTACATCTCCTTCAAACATTCAAACCTTTAGACCTCCTAGACTTTAACATCTATGAGCTGTTGATGTCTAAACTGGATTTGAAGGATGATTTCAGGATGTGGACGGATCAAAAGTTAAGCTGCTCCTTAGTTACTTCCACTGCCGCCGCCGCCACGAGGCAGGAAATCAATACGTATCGACGTAGAAACAAGCTTCTATTTAATGACTGAAAACATTAAAACCACGAGTCTACAGGAAACACCGATGTAAACTGTGTGTGTGTGTGTTGGGGGTCAGGTGTGTGTTCACCTTGTAGTTTCGGCAGGTGGGGTTGAAGGCGTTGGTGCCACAAGCGAAGAGAGTTTCATCATTTCTGGGCACCAGAACTTTAACATAGTTGTAGCACTCATCCTGAACACACACACAGACACACACAAGCCTCATTAATCATGTAATGATGTGATAAAACCAAAGATGACTTTGTCTATAGTGTCAGTGAACGCCACACAGAGACGAGTCAGTGAACACATCAGTCACACAGGAAGTGATCCAACGCCAAACAGCTGCTGGTCACATCTGGACGGACTGAAGTGGGTTAATCAGAGAAGAAGAAGAGACTCACGCTGTTCTTCCCTCTGACTGTACACTTGCTGACATCTTTGGATTTCCACGTTAGCTTCTGAAACACAGGAAGAGGAAGAGCCAGGTGAGGTGTGGAGAGGTGAACCGTCTCCACGGCAACAGATGAGGAGGGGTTGGGAACAACAACAAGTGGATCTGGAGTTAACCGGAGTATATTTAATGAGCATGAGGGTCCATTTAATGCACAACAAGCCGACAAAAACAACACAAATACAACCAGAATCATAAACACATCAGAGAATCAGCTCCAGGACAGTTAGCTGACCTTCCTCTTCCTCCCGTCTTCCTCTTCCTCCTGTCTTCCTCTTCCTCCTGTCTACCTCTTTCTTCTGTCTTCCTCTTCCTCCCGTCTTCCTCTTCCTCCCGTCTTCCTCTTCCTCCTGTCTTCCTCTTCCTCCTGTCTACCTCTTTCTTCTGTCCTCCTCTTCCTCCCGTCTTCCTCTTCCTCCCGTCTTCCTCTTCCTCCTGTCTTCCTCTTCCTCCCGTCTTCCTCTTCCTCCCGTCTTCCTCTTCCTCCTGTCTTCCTCTTCCTCCCATCTTCCTCTTCCTCCTGTCTTCCTCTTCCTCCCGTCTTCCTCTTCCTCCTGTCTTCCTCTTCCTCACAGATCAGAAATGCTCTTGAGTGTTGATGGTGTTCCATTCATGCAGAACTTGACCTTTGAACTTTAAGAGACTCTCTACATCAGTCTGGCTCATCCAGATCACACCTTCATCTTCATCATCATCATCATCACCCCCATTATGTGTAAAGGCTCAGAGGAGGATGATGATGATGATGAAGATGATGACGAAGATGCTTCTGGTGAGATTCTTTTGTCAAACTCACACCAGAGTCTGTGGCCGAGGAGAAGCTTCTCTTCAAAGGGGGGGGGGGGGGGGGTGAGGTCGGATCACTGATAACGAGAGTAACAGCTCACATCAAAGAGCTGCTGCAGGCCACCGGCCCACAATGCACCTGGAGGCCCATTACATTCAGGAGCCACTCGGTAACCTTTTCTCTTTGATGGCGGGGACGTCAGCGGATCAAAGCAGGCGCCTCCTTTGTGGGGCTTCGCTGAACATCAGCAGCTGTCCGAGTTTTGTTCCACCGCTCTGATGTCTCTTAGGAGGGAAAGTGACGGCCTGACGCCGCTCGCCATTCTCATGTGAGAGCACGAGAACGAGCAAATCGCTAAAGAGCTGCTGCACTCAAATCCTGACCAGTGGAGGCGTGGCTCTCACGTCTGACCACGCCCACGAGGAAACGTGAGCTGTTTGTGTTTGATCATCGTCTGATACTCACCAGCTGAGGAACAAAGGCCTCGGACGCCGTCGTCAGGTTCACGGCAAACACGTGATCCCTGCAGAGGTCAAACGACAAGGTCAACGAGGTCAACGAGGTCAACGAGGTCAAGTGTGTGTGTGTGTGTGCTGACCTGGCAGTGATGTACAACATGTGGTTGATGCGTAACATCCTCTGAAAGTCGAGGCCCAGACGCAGAGTGTCGTTGTCCTGAAGTAAACCCTGAAACCCTGGATATTGGTACGACTCTGAGGACGACAAAGACACACAAGACACACAACAGAGCAGTGAGATCAACAGCCTCTGTATTATATTTCCCATGATGCTTTGAGAGGTGGCTACTGAAAGCTGTTGCCATGGATTCAGTGACCTAGCGGTGACCTTTGACCCCTCTCCATGTTGGTTTTGTAGTTCTGAAAACATTTTAGCTGATTCAGTTTCAAATGTTACCATGACGACAGACAACAGGTGGACATCACCTGGACCATAAATGTTGTTAACACAAATGACTCATCAACATCCTCCCGGCCAATCAGAGGGCTGCACTCACGCTCCGAGCTGACCGCGGTGATCGGCTCCAGGTCTTTGGGGAACGGCGTGGTCGACTCACACAGGAAACGGCTGGCGGGGATGAGCAGCAGCATCAGAGGCAGCCGCCGCCACAGCGACAGCCAATCCATGGGGGCCATTATGTGGAGAGAGAGGAGGGGGGAGGGGGGGGAGGGGAGGTCCAGGGTGGGGAAGGAGGAGGGGTGATGTCAGCAGGTCATGGTGGGCGTGGCCTACAAGGAAACAGAGAGAGAGGATAAGAAAAACAAAGAGGATAAAGTTTGTGTGTCCGTTGTGCTGCAGCTGTAAATCAGGGATTAGCTCGTAGCTCCGTATAAACCTGACAGGTCACACAGCACAACCTGCACTCCATTACATGGATTAGCATTAGCTTAGCGTTGGCATGTTTGTGTTGACATTGTCGGAGCAAAAACACAAAAACACGAACAAACACAGACTGAATAATCCAAATTCTCATAAATTAGAGGACAGAAGAAGAGGAAGAGCTGAGAGCCTTCAACATGGCCGCCAAGAAAGAAACAAACAGCAGGTCAAAGGTCAAGAAGACGATAGATAAGAACTGTGTAAACCAGAAAACCAAAAAAAGTTCCACTTGTGTTTGTGTTTCCTCCTCCTCTTCTTCTTCTTCTTCTTCCTCCTCCTCTGCCTCCTTCTCCTCTTCCTTCTCCTCCTCCTCCTCCTCCTCTTCCCCCTCCTCCTCCTCTGCCTCCTTCTCCTCCTCCTCCTCCTCCTCTTCCTCCTCCTCCTCCTCCTCCTCCTCCTCTTCCTCTTCTTCTTCTTCCTCCTCCTCCACCTCCTTCTCCTCTTCCTTCTCCTCCTCCTCCTCCTCCTCTTCCTCCTTCTCCTCCTCTTCTTCCTCTCTCTCCTCCTCCTCCTCTTCTTCTTCTTCTTCTTCTTCCTCCTCTTCCTCCTTCTCCTTCTCCTTCTCCTCCTCCTCTTCCTCTCTCTCCTCCTCCTCCTCTTCCTCTCCTCCTCCTCCTCCTCTTCCTCTTCCTCTCTCCTCCTTCTTCCTCCTCCTCTTCCTCTCCTTCTCCTCCTCCTCCTCTTCCTCTCCTCCTCCTCCTCCTCTTCCTCTCTCCTCCTTCTTCCTCCTCCTCCTCCTCTTCCTCTCTCCTCCTTCTTCCTCCTCCTCCTCCTCTTCCTCTCTCCTCCTCAGACATTCAGCTGTGAATTGTGTTCAAGAAGTGAGAGAGCAGTGTAGTTCTGTCCAAGGTGAGCTGTGAGTGTGTGTGTCAGTGTGTCAGTGTGTGTGTGTCAGTGTGTCAGTGTGTGTGTGTCAGTGTCTGAGTGTGTGTGTCAGTGTGTCAGTGTGTGTGTGTCAGTGTGTGTGTGTCAGTGTGTCAGTGTGTGTGTGTCAGTGTGTGTGTGTCAGTGTCTGTGTGTGTCAGTGTCTGTGTGTGTGTGTCTGTGTGTGTGTGTCAGTGTGTAAGTGTGTGTGTGTCAGTGTGTGTGTGTCAGTGTCTGTGTGTGTGTGTCAGTGTGTGTGTGTCAGTGTGTCGGTGTTAATTTGTCTCAGTCTGGTCTCTCTGAATGAGAATTGACATCTGGGCTGCTTTGGCTCTGAGGAGCAAATTAATGATTTAAGGAATAAGATACACACACACACACACATACAGACCCACACAGGCAGATGAGGAGGGGTTAGGAATAACAACAAGTGGATCTGGAGTTAACCGGAGTATATTTAATGAGCATGAGGGTCCATTTAACGCACAACAAACCGACAAAAACAACACAAATACAACCAGAGTCATGAACACATCAGAGAATCAGCTCCAGGACAGTTAGTCGACCTGAAACCTGCTTCCTCTTCCTCTTTCTTCTGTCTTCCTCTTCCTCCCATCTTCCTCTTCCTCTTTCTTCTGTCTTCCTCTTCCTCCCATCTTCCTCTTTCTTCTGTCTTCCTCTTCCTCCCATCTTCCTCTTCCTCCTGTCTTCCTCTTTCTTCTGTCTTCCTCTTCCTCTTTCTTCTGTCTTCCTCTTCCTCCCATCTTCCTCTTCCTCCTGTCTTCCTCTTTCTTCTGTCTTCCTCTTCCTCTTTCTTCTGTCTTCCTCTTCCTCCTTTCTTCCTCTTCCTCCCATCTTCCTCTTCCTCTTTCTTCTGTCTTCCTCTTCCTCTTTCTTCTGTCTTCCTCTTCCTCCCATCTTCCTCTTCCTCCTGTCTTCCTCTTTCTTCTGTCTTCCTCTTCCTCTTTCTTCTGTCTTCCTCTTCCTCTTTCTTCTGTCTTCCTCTTCCTCCTTTCTTCCTCTTCCTCCCATCTTCCTCTTCCTCTTTCTTCTGTCTTCCTCTTCCTCCTTTCTTCCTCTTCCTCCTGACGCTCACACGTCCACACAGACACTCAAACAATAACACACACACACTGGAGGATTCGCCTGTCAGGATGAAAACTGATTCCACTTTCTCAGTCTGGCCCTCAAGGAGCCATTCAAGGCCTAAACACACACAGAGACACACACACACACAGACACACAGACACACAGACACACAGACACACACACACACAGACACACAGACACACAGACACACAGACACACACACACAGACACGCACACAGACACACACACACGCACACACACACACAGACACACACACAGACACACAGACGCACAGACACACACACAGACGCACACACACACACACACACACACACACACACACACAGACGCACACACACACACACAGACACACAGACGCACACACAGACACACAGACGCACACACAGACACACACACACAAGCAGACCAAAGCTGTGTGTCATTTTGAAGGACTAAATAAGGTCTGAGAACGAGACAAGAAACGAAGAGGAGTGTGCGGTTCACTGAGACGCCACCTTCCTCTTCCTCATGTGTGTGTCTCTTTGCCATCCAGTGGAGTTTTCCCTCTAACTGAGTTTCAGTTTGGAAACACTTTGCAGAGTGTGTGTTTTGTGTGTAGGTGCCTCCTCCCCTTCCTCCTCAGTAGTGTCCCTTTTGTTCCTTTTCCTTCCTTTCTTCCTTCTTCCTTCATCCTTAAAGGTCACCTTCTCAGCTCAGTGACATCTTATCATCCTGTTACCACGGTAACAGCCACACCGGGTCCTTATAACACACTGTATGTGTCTGTGTGTGTGTGTCTGTGTGTGTGTCTCTGTGTGTGTTACAGTTGGGTTTTCAAGTTCAGATCCAGATTCATCATCATCACCATCAGAGACCGGAGCAGGACTGCATCATCTGATCTGAAGCTGATCAGATTTAACTATTGATGACTGATTACTGATCTGACCTGAAGCTTCATCAGATCTACAGACACACTCTGGGACGGGGTTTTTGATCAGGATCAATGAATCCTGATTGGTCCCGAGGCCGAAACCTCAGATCGGATCGGCTTCAGCTGTTTCCTGCTTTGAGTAAATGACCCTCATCAGATCACTGAGCTTCAAATTCACAGACCATCCCACTGTGTTGTGTTGTGTTGTGTTGTGCTGCGTTGACAGATGACACACACTTACAGAGCAGAACAGACAGGTGGAGGCTGCAGCTGGTCAGGTGACAGGAAGTTGTCACTGTGGTCCAGGAAGTGAAGAAGCAAGGAGGCGGGAATGGACCCCCTCAGTCGTCCTGCAACAGCAGACACACAAAATAAAGTTTCAAAGGTAACAACTGAACTGTTTTAAAGTTCCCCTCCTTCCTTCCTCTCGTTACCACGACAACCACCCATCATCTCAAACATGATCTTCATCACACACACACACACACACACACATTTCTAATTTCATCTCACATGTCGACAAAACTTAATTGTATGTGTTATTTCATTTTTTTTCTCTTCTTCATGTTGATTCATCTTTTCCATCATTAATGGAAAGTCAGCGTCATCCTCTCCTCCTCTTCCTCCTCTCCATCATGTCCTTGAAAATTCTTCCCTCCGTCCGCTCTTCCTTCCTTCTTTGTCTTTAAAGGTCAGAGTCTCAATCTGAACACCGAATGCAGTTCATCATCTTCATCATCCGCTCAAACTCCATTAATCTTTCTGAACTTTAATTTAATTGTTCTAGAAGACCATTGTTCAATTATAATAATTCTATAATATTAATATTAATGTAACAGCAACAATTATGAGCAGTTGTAATTTATATAATTAATCATAATCATCATCGCTGTATTAATATTAACAGTATCATTAAATGCACCACGACTGAATGAGCTGATGAGGATCCAAATAAAGAAATCAATAATTAATACCACAGAATATTGTTCTGAGCCTGTGAGCGATCACAGAGAGTCAAGAATAACTTTAAATAAGAGTTCAAACTCCTTTGGATCTTATTCACTCCGACTCCTCTGCGTCCTTTCTCACGTTTTCTAATCAGATAATCGATTCAGTTGTTTCAGCTCGATTTCTTCAGGTTTTCATTCTGATTAAAGAGAACACTCTGATTTTCTGCTAATGAATGAGATCTTCTGTCTTCTGTCATTTCCCTCTGACAGAGGACATCTGTCCTCTCTTCACCTCCGTGTCTCCTTCTCCTTCATTAGTTCCCTTCTCATCCTGTTCGTCCACCTTTTCCTCCAAATTTGTTTTCACTCAGTGATCAAAAACTTCACTCCTTTATTTCGTATGAATATAGAAGTAGGTCTCTGAGCTCAGTCAGGGACGGGAGGATGATGGGTAATGGCTGTCAGCGCACCATCATCATCATCATCATCAGTGTGTAGACACCTCAGATAAAAGTGTGATTTTTTGAGTGTTTCTTCATCCCTCCTCGTCGACCTGAGATGTTTCATCACTTTGCCTCTGCCTGATGTCTGTTTTCCTCTTTGATTCTGTCTCTCTGTTTCTCAGTGAAATCCTTTGTCAGCATCATCGTCTTCATCAAAGAGCGTCAGAATCAAAAGCAAGAAAAACGTCCTGCGGCGGCTCGAAATTACTGATTTCACTTTAAAGCAGGAATCCCTTCCTGTCTTCCTCTCTTCATCTGCCGCCATGGCGGCCACACAGTGTTTGACCTATGACCTCTCAGGTCAGATGAGCCGTGGGCGGAGTCAAGCGACCCATCTGTCCCAGCGTCGCCCTTCACTGCCACTCGCTGTGGTCAGATTCACAGATTCACCAACTGACGGTCTTAAATGCAGTTAAACCTCCGATCTGATCCGAGCCGCTCCATCTGTCGCTCATTCAGCCGCCAACGCCGAGCAGTCAGCTGACACCGATCAGCTGATGAGTGAGGTCAGGACGCCGAGACAAAGGCAGACCGGACAAACCTCCATCGGCTGGACAGACCTCCAACACCACAGAAGAAGAACAGCTGTCCCCAGTGGAGTGTTGACATTAGAGGAAACAGATGAGAGATGACGAGATTACACTGGATTATAAAGGGATCATCCTCTGTGTGTGTGTGTGTGTGTGTGTGTGTGGCTTGTGGTTTCATAAGAGGTCAGAATTGGCAGTATGTGGACAGTGTGTGTCTGTACACACAAACATTGTGTGTTTTCTGTGAATTAGTTTAAATCTCTTCCCACTTGATCCTCTGTCATAATTTAATGTGAGTGTGTGTGTGTGTGTGTGTGTGTGTGACTTCCTGTCATTCGTAGATATTTATAAAATGAAAGCCAACTAGATAAAAATATTTTATAAGAGAGTTTTTCATTTTATTTTGAAAGAGCAACGACCAGCGATTTCACTTCATCAGTGTTGGTGACCGATTAAATCCATGAAGGTTAAAACACAACGATGCACAAACTGCTGTTGGAACACACACACAAACACACACACACAATTACAGGAAGTTCAGCCTCAGGTGTTTATCTTTCACCTAAGAGAGTCACACAGTAGCCCCGCCCCCTAACCCCTCCCCTCCTTCCTCTAAATGTAGCATCATTTAAAAAATTAACATCATGTTGTGTTGAAGACTGTAAACTAGAGACTGAGACCATAAACTAATCAGGAAAACGTTTACTGAGGAGGAGGAGGAGGGACATTTTCCCATAGACTTCAATATAAGGGAGGAGGAGGGGGGACATTTTCCCATAGACTTCAATATAAGGGAGGAGGAGGGGGGACATTTTCCCATAGACTTCAATATAAGGGAGGAGGAGGGACATTTTCCCATAGACTTCAATATAAGGGAGGAGGAGGGGGGACATTTTCCCATAGACTTCAATATAAGGGAGGAGGGGGGACATTTTCCCATAGACTTCAATATAAAGGAGGAGGAGCGACATTTTCCCATAGACTTCAATATAAAGGAGGAGGAGGGACATTTTCCCATAGACTTCAATATAAGGGAGGAGGGACATTTTCCCATAGACTTCAATATAAAGCAGGAGGGACATTTTCCCATAGACTTCAATATAACGGCCTGACAGCCAGCTGACGTGGAGAGTTTTCTCCTGCTGGGAGAAACACAACAGATTAAACTTCAGCTTGAACTGAAACCAGATCAGCTGATCCTGTTTCAAAATCTGAGTTAAAGGCTCAATCTGGATCTGGATCTGGATCAGGCCCAAATAAACCTGGTTGAAAACAGCTAAAACCTGTAAGAGCCAAAACCAGGACAGACACTTTATCCTGTCAGGATTAAACCCAGGATAAAATGATATTGAGTCCAGGATTAAACCCGGGATTAAACCCAGGATAAAATTATCCTGAGTTCAGGATTAAACCCAGGATTAAACCCAGGATAAAATTATCCTGAGTTCAGGATTAAACCCAGGATTAAACCCAGGATAAAATGATCTTGAGTCCAGGATTAAACCCAGGATTAAACCCAGGATTATACCCAGGATAAAATTATCCTGAGTTCAGGATTAAACCCAGGATTATACCCAGGATAAAATTATCCTGAGTTCAGGATTAAACCCAGGATTAATCCCAGGATAAAATTATTTTGAGTCCAGGATTAAACCCAGGATAAAATGATCTTAAATCCAGGATTAAACCCAGGATTATACCCAGGATAAAATTATCCTGAGTTCAGGATTAAACCTGGGATAAAACTCTGTGTATGATTACATTTGTCCTGTTTAAATCCAGTCTATTAAGATACCAGATCTGGACTAAACAGAGACCAGGTCTACGACAACCTGAGGTGAACTCCATCCACCTGAAGTCAGACCGGTTTGAGACACATCAGAGCTGAAGTGATGAGGAAACTACGGCGGCTCAGAGCAGACAAAAAGCAGCTCAGAGACTTAAAGTTCAGTTTTTTAATCATTTAAAGATTAAAATCACAAACTCCTGTTTTACCTGATGCTACAAGGATGTTGACATTTTTTCTTCATTATACTTTTATATATTTTTGTAGCAGCATGTGTTGAAGTGTAGCAGAACACAAACACACACACACACAGACACACAAACACACACACACACACAGCATGATATTTCCTGCTGGGCGACATCTCTCTGACTAACAAGCTGATCCTCCAGTTCTGAGCAGCAGTGCTAACAAAGACAGATCGGAGGAAGGAGACAACATGTGTGTCACTGTGTGTGTGTGTGTTTGTGTGTTTGTGTGTCACTGTGTGTGTGTGTGTGTGTGTGCTGACCACAGGATGAATCTTTCCTCTGCTGCTGCTCTGATCTTTCTCTCTTGCAGCTGTTTCATTAAAACGACTCAGAGCTGACGAATATTTTCGTTGGTCTCTTTTTCTCTTCTGACTCCAGTTTAGTTGGATCTCGAGAGGCCGGCCGTCTTCAAACGGCTCATCACAAAGCTGAAATATGTGAATGAGGAGCCGAGCGACTGAACGTCCTTTTGAATGTGCACGGAGCTCAAACACGATGTGATCATCAGGAAAACCACCGAACCAGAACGGAACATCTGCAGTCAGAAAGCAGACGAGTTATTCTGGTGTCGGGTTTAATGTCGCCGATGACAGAGAACGGAACCGAACTGAGTCTGAAGATCAGGAGACTTTTTAATGGAAACACAAAAAGACTGCCGAGTGACCAACTGGCTGTTGTTTCCTGTCACACAGATTAATCAGCCTCAGCTGGACCGACACTGAGACTGAAAACATCATGAAGTGACTGTAAACAAACAAATAAACAAACACAAACAGATGCAAATTCATTCTGTCGCAAAAATTTACATTATAGTGACAAACTGAGGCGAGTTCACACACTGCAGAGTGATGAACAGTCGGTGCCAACACACACACACACACACACACACAGACACACACAGACGCACACAGACGCACACACAGAGTCAAACTGACTAAGAGTCCAGAGCAGCCGAGCAGAGAGCTGAGAACACATCAGATCTGAGCTCCATTAATTTGTCTCTCCAGCTCCGTCAAACACACAGGAGGGATACTGTGTGTGTGTCTGTGTGTGTGTTCTGTATTCACACACAGACACACACACACACACAGACGGGAATATTAATGTCGATATAATAAAATAACAATTATATCAGTAAGAACAATCTCTATCACCGTTGTCCTTGTCATCATAATTATAATTATAATAAAATCTCTGGACATCATCACCTCATCCCTCCATCTCCCCGACACGCTCTGTTTCCCCACAGACCCCCTGCTGAGCATGCTGGGATACCACGGCTGCCGTGGCAACCAAAAGAAAGGAGGCAGGGAAGAGGAGGGAAGGAAGGAGGGAAAGGATAAAGGACGCTGGGATGAGACAGAGATGAGACGGCGACACTCAGGATAAACCTGCAGGAATCAGATTTACATGGATCTGACAACGCAGCAGGACACACACACACACACACACACACACACACAGACACACACACACTGCCGTCAGTTAATCAGTCTTCCCTCTCAGGGTGTCTTCCTGAAGGAGGAACGTTGCCTCATTTAAAGGCTCCACATATTCAGATTGTTGGTGGGGTCACTCGGGGTCAGAGGGTGAATCAGGAGATCGAACACGTCTGTCCTGACAAAAGGTTGAAACAGGAAGTTGTTCTCTTGGCGCTCGGACAGAGCTAAAACTAAAGAGCTCAGACTGAGACGGCGGATTAAAGCTCTGCCGTCGTGGTTTCATCATCATCAACAGAAACTTCGAATCCATCTGAAGCCTCTTCTTTACGTTAGGAGTCCGAAAAAGGAGGTTCAAGTCTTCAGTACAACCTGGTGTTCGCTTTTTAAATGACCAGACCAGAAAGACTGTGCCACCCAATCAGGAGAGAGCACAGAGCAGGTCCCCTTAGGCGGCTCCTTCTGGTCTCATGTGGAACATCAGACTGTGTTGACCTCCGCCAGCCGTCCGTCCTGTCTGTCACTTCCTGTCAGGAACTTCAGCTGGCTGCGGAGGAGACGGTTTGTTTGAACAGTTGATCATTTCTTGCTGTTTAACCAGAAAACAGAGTTTTCTGTGTCTGGAGGCGAGCGATCCGTAAAGCCTCCCACCTGTGAGTGCTGTTCGCTGGCTCGCCGTTCTGGGCCGTGTTCAGACAAGTTAACCTGGGAATTCCTCCATCCCGGCGGCGGCGCGGCTCACCATCTGGCAGATTAGTTGTTAAAACTCAGCGAAGTGAAGTTAAGCGGCGCTGGCAGCGACGGCGCTGTCAGAGTTTACATTTTGAAGGAGCGACGACAAAGACTGAGAAGTTTTTAATTTGCTCACCAAAGCCGGTTTTTCTCAGAAGCTTCAATCAGGTCAAACATTTGGTGTTCGAGTCTTGTCGAGATTTCTGACCCATTTAGATTCTTCCCGTGAAAATCAGAACTGTTTCACAGATTTGGGAATAACGGAGGAGACGCGTCTGTAAACACGATGACCTCACAACCGTCGACGTCTAAGCTCTCCGGAAAAAATGTCAGCAAACACACCTGGACAGCACCGACACAAACAGGTCGACAAACGCACAACTGAGCAGACACACAATCCGCCGAAGAGCCGCAGACTGTCAGGAGCCATTTAGGCCGACAGGACACGATCACAGACTGACAGCAACACACACACACACACACAGACACACACAGTGTAAATGTATGCAGCAGCTGTGTGTGTCTGTGCAGCCTGTCAGAACTGAATGTTTCTCTGACAACTGAAACACTCAGATACAGCAGAGTGTGTCTGTGTGTGTGTGTGTGTTTTCTTCTCAAGGCATGATGGGAAACCAATAGCATGGACAGTGACACAAACAGACACACACACGTTGTTTCCTGTGATCAGAGCAGCGTAGCCGGAGGACCAACTTTCTTCTTCTGTTGTTCTTTGTCAGCGCCCGAGGAGTCGAACACGTGACGCTTTCTACTCACATTAAAACACAGTCGAACCGTGTTCGATTCCCGTGCTGTGCCTATTGTCCATTACCGCCTGTATTTGTTGTTGTTGTTACCGTGACAACAGACATCTGATGTGGAGGAAGGACTTCTTTAATCCAAGTCACCATCTGAACCTGAACCAGACCAACACACACACACACAGACCAACACACAGACCAACAGACACACACACAGACCAACACACAGACCAACGAACGGACCAACAGACACACACACAGACACACACACAGACACACACACAGACCAACACACAGACCAACGCACGGACCAACAGACACACAAACAGAGCAACGCACGGACCAACAGACACACACACAGACCAACACACAGACCAACAGACACACACACAGACCAACACACACACACAGACCAACACACAGACCAACAGACACACACACAGACCAACACACACAGACCAACACACACAGACCAACACACAGACCAACACACAGACCAACACACACACACACAGACCAACACACAGACTAACGAACGGACCAACAGACACACACACAGACCAACACACAGACCAACAGACACACACACAGAGCAACACACACAGACCAACACACAGACCAACGAACGGACCAACAGACACACACACAGACCAACACACACAGAGCAACGCACGGACCAACAAACACACACACAGACCAACACACACAGACCAACGCACAGAGCAACGCACGGACCAACACACACACACACAGACCAACACACAGACCAACGCACGGACCAACAGACACACACACAGACCAACACACAGACTCTTCCTCCAGAAAATGTTTGTGCGGTCTGAAGGCAACAGGTTTCTGGTTTGTTTCCACTTGTGTGTCTGCGTGTGTGTTTGTGTGTGTTTGTGTGTGTTTGTGTGTGTGTGTGTGTGTGTTTGTGTGTGTTTGTGTGTGTGTGTGTGTGTTTGTGTGTGTGTGTGTGTTTGTGTGTGTGTGTGTGTGTGTTTGTGTGAGCTTGTGTGTGTGTGTGTGTGTGCTTGTGTGTGTGTGTGTGCTTGTGTGTGTGTGTGTGTGCTTGTGTGTGTGTGTGTGTGTGTGTGTGCTTGTGTGTGTGTGTGTGTGCTTGTGTGTGTGTGTGTGTGTGTGTGTGTGTGTGTGTGCTTGTGTGTGTGTGTGTGTGTGTGCTTGTGTGTGTGTGTGTGTGTGTGTGTTTGTGTGCTTGTGTGTGTGTGTGTGTGTGTGTGTGTGATAAGTTGACATTTAGGAATGTTGTTGCTCATTTTTCTCCACAGAAGAGATAAACTTTGTTCCTGCGTCGTCCAGTTTCCCAGAATTCCTCTGTGAAAACATTCAGACACATTAAACCGCCTGGACCAGCCGCCGCTCTGATTCTACCCACAATGCACTACTGATCAGATCCGAGTTTAAATGAAGGATGTTTTAGTTAAATCAAAGGTTTGGATTCCGTCACCTCTGACCTCTGACCTGGGGCCCTCACTGGGAAACCCCGTGTCTGTCCCCGGGCCTCATGTTGAGCACCGCAGACATGCGGACTAATAATCCGTGCGGCGGCGTCTTGGGAGGCGAAGATAAAGGAAAATCCCCCGGAGGTAAAAATCCTGAACGGCTGCTGCTGAATTATTTTCCTCTAAATGAAGCTGCTGTCAATCAGCACACAGAGGAGGAGAAGAGGAAGAGCTTCCCGCCGCTCACATTAATCCCTGCTCTCTTCCCTCAGAGCCACTTTGAGGGATAAATATGAGGAATTAGGCGGGAAGAGCCGGCGAGGAGCCTGAAGTCTGACAGTCAGTGAAGAAGAAACAGATCCACAGAAGGAAACACATCGACAGGAGGCTGGATCGGTGGGCTGTTTTCCAGGAAGGGGGGGGGGGGGGGGGGGGGCAGAGCCGGGGGGTCCACTTAAGCTAATTAATGGAATGAGGTGCATGTGTGGCGAGCGTGCACGTCACGTTTTAAGGGGGTTTAAGTCTTCATCCATTAGACAAATGAGAAGGGAGGGGGAGGGGCCTAAAGAGGAAGACTGAAGAGCAACACACACGCACACACACACACAGAAACACACAAACACACACCAGTGGTAATCAGTCCTCTGGACTAAATTGTTTTTTTAATGAACACACAATCTTTCGATTGAATTAGAGCAGCCTGTGTGTGTTTCTGTGTGTGTCTGTGTGTGTCTGTGTGTTTCTGTGTGTTTCTGTGTGTGTCTGTGTGTATCTGTGTGTGTTTCTGTGTGTGTCTGTGTGTTTCTGTGTGTATCTGTGTGTGTCTGTGTGTGTGTCTGTGTGTTTCTGTGTGTGTCTGTGTGTGTCTGTGTGTGTCTGTGTGTGTGTGTCTGTGTGTTTCTGTGTGTATCTGTGTGTGTGTCTGTGTGTTTCTGTGTGTATCTGTGTGTGTGTCTGTGTGTTTCTGTGTGTGTCTGTGTGTATCTGTGTGTGTTTCTGTGTGTGTCTGTGTGTTTCTGTGTGTATCTGTGTGTGTCTGTGTGTGTCTGTGTGTGTGTGTCTGTGTGTTTCTGTGTGTATCTGTGTGTGTGTCTGTGTGTTTCTGTGTGTGTCTGTGTGTGTCTGTGTGTGTCTGTGTGTGTGTGTCTGTGTGTTTCTGTGTGTATCTGTGTGTGTGTCTGTGTGTTTCTGTGTGTATCTGTGTGTGTGTCTGTGTGTTTCTGTGTGTGTCTGTGTGTATCTGTGTGTGTGTCTGTGTGTTTCTGTGTGTGTCTGTGTGTGTCTGTGTGTTTCTGTGTGTGTGTTTAAATTGAAGTAAAGATTCTTGTTTGTTCTTCCTGAAAATCAGACCTCCACCTGATCCAGAATCAGACCTCCATCTGATCCAGAACCAGACCTCCACCTGAACCAGAACCAGACCTCCACCTGAACCAGAACCAGACCTCCATCTGATCCAGAACCAGACCTCCACCTGAACCAGAACCAGACCTCCACCTGAACCAGAACCAGACCTCCACCTGATCCAGAATCAGACCTCCACCTGAACCAGAACCAGACCTCCACCTGATCTTTCACCACGGGGACCAGATGGATCCTCTGTGACTGAAGTCCACCTTGACAAAACGAGACCACTTTAGCAGACCGGACTCGGTGGACTTCACAGACGAACGATCACCTTCATAAAATCTTTTTTATTCCCTCTCGGGCTCGGAGCTCGGCTGATGTCTGGACTTTCTCCTTCTGATCTGACCCAGATCTGGTTTTCTGGGTCTGACGGGAAACTTCAGCCCCTAAAATTTGGGACACGAGATAAAAAAACAAATGAATAATTCCTGTTGGAAGTGGGACAGCGCCAACACGGCCGACCAATGGGAGAGCAGAGACATTAAGGCCCCGCCCACTTCCAGGTCCAGCTCGGTTGCTGCCTGTTTTTAGCTGCTTTAGTAAAATACCTTGACATGTCAACACGTGTTTCATCACACACACACACACACAGAGTCATGTATGTGGGGGGGTCGGGGCTTTTTCCAGGCTGAGGGATAAAGACTGGAGGGAAACAGGGAGGAGGGGAATCTTATCGGATTTAATCCAAAGACAGACGTACAGACCCCCCAACCACAACCCACACAGACAGACACACACACACAGACACACAACAGATTAATCAGGTCTGACGAGTCAAACCAGCAGCCCACTTCAGACCGCATGAGACCACGTCCCAGAGCCAAACCCACCTGGGTTCACCTGGACACCTCCAGCTGGACCCGTCTGAGTCCTCCGTAGACCAGACCGACTCATCGTCCTGGTCTACGATGGTTAAGACTGCAGACTGATGAGGCTCCAGCGGTCTGAGGACCAGGAGGGGGACCAGGAGGGAGACCAGGAGGGAGACCAGGAGGGAGACCAGGAGGGGGACCAGGAGGGAGACCAGGAGGGAGACCAGGAGGGGGACCAGGAGGGAGACCAGGAGGGTTGTGTATTTCTGTCTGTGCAGCGGGGTGTCTCTGGTCCTCAGCAGGCCCAGATCAGATAATCTCTGCTGGTCTTAATCCCTGACCTGAGGTGGGGGGGGGGGGGTCTACTCAAGGCCTCATTTAAAAACAACACAAAGCTTCATCACAACTACTGAAGAAACTGTACCACAGACTGGACTAGACCTGGACCTGGACTCTGGTCTGAGGAGCCTTCCAATCCATCCAATGACCATCAAAGGCTTGTAAAGAAGTCAGACGGTATTGAAGTCTATGGGAAAATGTCCCTCCTCCTCCTTTACATTGAAGTCTATGGGAAAATGTCACCTCCTCCTCCTTTATATTGAAGTCTATGGGAAAATGTCCCTCCTTCTCCTTTATATTGAAGTCTATGGGAAAATGTCCCTCCTTCTCCTTTATATTGAAGTCTATGGGAAAATGTCACCTCCTCCTCCTTTATATTGAAGTCTATGGGAAAATGTCCCTCCTTCTCCTTTATATTGAAGTCTATGGGAAAATGTCCCTCCTCCTCCCTTATATTGAAGTCTATGGGAAAATGTCCCTCCTCCTCCTCAGTAAACGTTTTCCTGATGAGTTTATGGTCTCAGTCTCTAGTTTACAGTCTTCAATACAACATGATGAATCCAGAACAGATCGAATCCACCTTCTCCTCCAAACAAGGTTTCTACTGGCTTTAAAAACAAAGATGGCTGACAGACAAATAACAAACAACAGTTCACAGACTGATGGGTGACATCATTCAGGGAGGTCGAGAGGAAAATCACCTCACCCTCAAAGATCAAGTCACAGAAGCTTCAAATGGTTTCTCATTTCCTTTTTAAACGGAGCCTTTAAAACAGCCGTCAGGACTTCAGGGACTTTGTGATGTCACAGCCAAGCATTCACAACCCCTTAGCCACGCCCACAGGCCCCACCCACCAGGACCCCCAGACCTTCAGAGTTCGCTGAAATCTGCTGTATTTGAATGGATCAGTCAGAGGCCCAAAGTGTGTCTTTAACTGCAGTTCATCTTCACATCTGTCGGGAAAATCATTTTTTCTTTGCGGTGAAAACAAACTGACAGTCGCTCTGAGTCTCAGCTCGTGTTCTGGATATTTCTGTCCCTGTCAGACGAGAGTCGGGGCAGAAAACCAGCCACCGGATTGGTTTGTGTTTTTACTGCCGATAAAACACTTTGTGCCAGATTCTGGTTTTAATGACAGCTTTAGGTCTCACTTCTCTGGCTGCCAAATAAAAACACTCCTCTGCAACCAAAACACCAAATGCTGCTTTGGTTGGATGGCGCTGCTCATGCAGTCCGGCGTCAAGTGGCGGAGGAGCCGGAGCCAAGAAGGAAGCTTCCCCTGACGGGTCAACAAACACCCATCAAATGTTTTCACACCAACTCCCACCACTTTTTATTTTTCTAAAGTGATCAACTGAGTTTAAACTTTCTGCTCTGAGGAGAAGTGACAAAACTTTTGTTTCTTATTTGTGTTGGAAAATTTTAATTAAAACGTTCATTACTGTCTCTGTTGTGTCTGTCATTCATGTAAATGACCAACGCCACCCTGACCTTTGACCTATAATCACCAAATTGTAAGCAGTCAAACCTCATGGATCATGGATTCTGTTCTCTGATGGTGTCCTTACATTCCGGGCACGTCCTGACTCTCCAGGCGTGTTTCCAGGTCTACCTGTGGTCGGTCCTCACAAAGGCAGCAAACAGACTCAGCCACACGCTCGTCCATTATCTGGATCTTCCCATTATCATGTGAAGTGTCTCGTTATCTGTGTTTATGGAGAACTACAGCAGCCAGAGGCAGCTGACGACCCCCCACATTTATGCTAATGAGCTCATTAAGTGAGCTAATTAGCGAGCCCATTAGTGACAGAGGCGTCCTGATGGACCCGCCCCCTGAACTCCCACTGATTTAGTCGAGTCCTTCGCTGTTTTTCCATTTGAGATTTTTTTCTTCACACAATACATAAACAACACAAATGACCTTGTTACAGACACACTAAAGACAACGTCGACACAAAAACACAACACAACTGATCATGAACAAGAACATGAGGTTGGCGGCTCTTTGGCAGCAGGTGCTGATTAAAGACAGGACGTGTAACGGACGACCTCAGCCCTTACCCTGAGTCCTAGATCGTCCAATCACAAGCAGCTCCACGGGAGAGCCAATCAGAGGGCGAGAAATGTCCAAATCCAGGTGAGAAGAAGGAGTCCAGACCACAACGGGATCCAGGTCCTGGTTAGGTCCTGTGTCTGAGACACACCTCTGGGGGAGGAGCCTCAGCCAGCTGCTCAGTGCTGATGCATTGTGGGAAGGATTCTCAGCTCCCTGAGAAAGGGGACACAGTTTTTGGACTATAAAAGAAAGAGGATCCGATTTATATCTGAGCCTGCAGCAGGACCAGGATCGGGACTGGGACCAGGACTGGGACTGGAAATATGACACATTCCTGCTGCAGTGTCCTGAAGTGAAAGGCCCCGCCCACTTTTTAAACTTAGTTTTAAACACTTTCTTCTTCTACACTTTCCTTCCTCTCTGAGACGCTGCAGGCGTTTTATTGAGTTCATTTAAACCCCAGAAGTTTGAAGGAACACCAACTTTTCCTTCCTCGGCTCTCTGCTTCAGATTCCGTCAGTGGCAGCTGTTGCGTTCCCACCTGACTCCAGGATCTCATTAGAAAACTCCGATCCAGAGCGGCAGCAGCTCGTGTTCCCGGCTGAGGCTGACTGAAAAAGTTCCCTCCACAACACGAGTCCAAATGAACGGAGCTCGGCTCTGACGGCGGCTGAATCCGCCGCCACACAGGCATCAGCGAGCCTCCCGGATCCACCGTGAAATGAGAGCTGAGTGTAGCAGGCTGATGCTGATGGATTTATATTCCTGCTGCCGCTCGCTCTGCCTTTGAAGACCACTTTGAAGTCCAGGACGTGTGGAGGAGCTGGAAATTGACGGAGCCAAGCGAAGAATCAAACGACAGCGTCGCTCAGGACTCAGAGCTTCGACGGAGGAAGATTTGAAGTTTACTTCAGGAGAAACATCACAAACCTGCAGCAGTTTTCAAGACGTGAAGGAAACTGAACTCAGCAGCTTCGGCTGTCTGATGTCACATTACGACATATTTCACTCTCTTTGTTTTTGGGTTCAATCAGATGTTTGTTCCACTTTTTCGCTCTAATTAGCTTCTTAAATGGAGAATCAAAGTTTGACTTCGGAGTCAAGTCGGAAACATGAAACTGAACTGAGGCTGACACTCTGTGGAGCAACAGGAGGGGCAGGAAGACACACAAAGACCCTTTCAAGAGTCCAGTCCACAATCTGATCCGGTTCAACAGCTGCTCTACATCCATCAACTGACTTAAAGGCCCACACAGTCTAAAGGTCTGAAGGTCTGAGGGTCTGAAGGTCTGAAGGTCTGAGGGTCTGAGGGTCTGAAGGTCTGAGGGTCTAAAGGTCTGAAGGTCTGAAGGTCTGAGGGTCTAAAGGTCTAAAGGTCTAAAGGTCTGAGGGTCTGAAGGTCTGAAGGTCTGAAGGTCTGAAGGTCTGAAGGTCTAAAGGTCTGAAGGTCTAAAGGTCTGAAGGTCTGAGGGTCTGAAGGTCTGAGGGTCTGAAGGTCTGAAGGTCTAAAGGTCTGAAGGTCTAAAGGTCTGAAGGTCTGAAGGTCTAAAGGTCTGAAGGTCTGAAGGTCTGAAGGTCTGAAGGTCCCGACGGTCTACAGGTAGGTGTTAAAGGTTACTCTCAGTCCAGTGTTCCCACTCTTTCAGCTCTGTGTTTGGTCTATTCCAGCTGTGACAAGCAGCTTTTATTGTGAAAACCCTGCAGCCGACAGGAAATGCTGCTCTGAACCTCCGGCCTCGTTCCTGATTCACTTTGTCATCGTTTTTGGTGAACAAAGTTTTTCCAGCAGCAGCAAATGAAACAGCCGACGAGCTGCTGCTCCATTACTCCTGGTGATCCGCTGACACACACACTTGCTACACGCCATTACCCAGCAGTCCCTGCGGCGCCACTCTGACATATGAACACACAAGGAGAGAGCAACAGCTGGCTCATTAACTAACTGACTAGACCAGCCCAGACCAGATCAGACCAGATCAGACCAGACCGGACCAGACCAGACCAGACCAGACCAGATCAGACCAGACCAGACCAGATCAGATCAGACCAGACCGGACCGGACCAGATCAGACCAGACCGGATCAGATCAGACCAGACCAGATCAGACCAGACCAGACCAGACCAGATCAGATCAGACCAGACCAGATCAGACCAGACCAGACCAGACCAGATCAGATCAGATCAGATCAGACCAGATCAGACCAGACCAGACCAGACTGGACCAGATCAGATCAGACCAGATCAGACCAGACCGGATCAGATCAGACCTCTTAGCCTCCATGAACACACTCAGCACTTTGGGCAGCAATTCATCTGAACCTGATAATTCAACATCTGAATAAATAAATCTGGATTAAAATAAAATGACTCGTCATTAAAGGACAACATCGTCACATCACTGATCACTCTCAGACTCATCAAACTGATGACTGTGTTGTGTTATGTTGCGTTGCGTTGTTGTTGTCAGCTTGTTAAAATGTAAATAAAGTGATGTGAGTGAAGAGACAGGCTGGTCTAATCCAGCAGAGTCACACTCGTCCCGTTTCACGCTCGCTCTCTGCAGCCGCCGCCGCTTCATACGTGTAAATCTGCTGCTGCTTCCTGCAGCCGAGCCGACACATTGTGACCTCATGCGGATCTACTCGGCACGCTCTGATTGGTCCGGCTCAGTGAAGCTGGACGTTTGAAGCTTCCTTTGCCTGGTCGCCTTCAGGAACAGCGTATAAACAGCAGACACTGAACGAATTCTTAGCTCTGCAGCTTGTTTGATAAATTTTACTTTCTGAGCTTCTAAAACAGAACGAGTCCAGGAGAGCACGAGCTAGCTCATTAGCTTGTTAGTTCATTTCTAACTTTAACACTCTTTACTGTTAGTGAACATGTTAATTAATGTTAATGAAGTAACAGTTAAATCTGCTGCTTCTTATTAACAGAAGAGATTAGGAGTAAATGCTCATAAACGCTCACTGAATGAATCTTCTGGACAAATTGGATAAAGATACAAGAAATAATAACAGACAACAGCAGAGACATTACACAAAAGAAGAGACACACACACACACACACATCGAAAAACACACAACTAGAGTGTGAAATGTGTAGCAGGCGCCACATGTTTGGCAGGGAGTCTATCCTGGCAGCTTGGAGGTCAGCCAACACACAGACACACACAAACACACACTCAGGTCCGATTATTGTGTTTGTTGCTGTGAAGGTGATTTTCCTCCTTCGGTCCTCACACATGGAGGGAAAATGTTGAAACAGCGAACAAACCTGCCGACCAATCGCAGAACGACCACGAGGTGTCATAAAGGTGTCACATGATCAACACGGCCGCCCTGATCTGTGGCCGAGCAGGATCTGAGACAACCATCGAGGAAACGTGAGGAATATAAACCCAGTCAGGTCTGGACTGGACAACAAAAGAGGGTTCCTACCGCTTTCAAAAAACCAAGATGGCCGACAGACAAAGTAAAAGCTGGAGGATTCAGCCCAGCGGTGACATCATCTATCCCAGCATCTTCCACGAAGAAACCCCTTAAAGCTCAAATAAAGCAGCAGAAACTCTGAACACTTTAATAATCACATCTGAGCCGGAGCAGCAGGAACTGCTGGTCAGACGCCTCCTCCGTCTCCATGGCAACAGCCCGTCTGCAGCGGCGGGATGGATTCCCCCACCGCACGTAAAGGTCACACATGAAATTACAGAGAGCCTGGTGAGGTCGACCTCAAAGACGCTTCATCCATCTTTAGCTCCGAGGGGGGGCACACACAAACACACAAACACACACACACACACACACACACACACACAGACACACACAGACACTCAGCTAATCATAACTATCCAGTGAAACTTAATTCTCCTCATCAGAATCAATAAATCAATCGATTAGTTCTTCAGTTCCTGATTCTTTTTCTCACTAAAAAAAATTACATCTTGTCGTCTCTCTGCCTTCATTTTCTGTCATTTCCTTCTAAATTTCTTTGAGTGCTGCAATTTATTTTGAAAATCACTTTCCTGTGCGGCGACTGAAGTAGTTTCACAGACGTCTGATCAACGTTTTTTCAGAAAAATGTTACTTCCTTAAAAACATCAGTGACGCCAATACGCTCTGACGACTCATCTGGGGTCAAAGTTCATGTTTTCACCTCCTGTCTGCCTCACAACAAGAAAACAAAGGCGATCAGATGATCAGAAATCTGTCCTTCGTCGGCTCTTCATGTTCAGACAGGAAACATCTTCCTTTGCCAAAAGCATCAATTCTTCTCTACAGGCAGCAGGAAGTCAGTCTGCTGTGAGCCAGCTGTCAGCGCACTGCATCAGCAACACACACACACCTGAGGGAGGCAGGGTGGCGTGTCTCTGTGTGTGTCTCTGTGTGTGTCTCTGTGTGTCTCTGTGTGTCTCTGTGTGTGTCTCTGTGTGTCTCTGTGTGTGTCTGTGTGTCTCTGTGTGTGTCTCTGTGTGTCTCTGTGTGTCTCTGTGTGTGTCTCTGTGTGTCTCTGTGTGTGTCTGTGTGTCTCTGTGTGTGTCTCTGTGTGTGTCTGTGTGTCTCTGTGTGTGTCTGTGTGTCTCTGTGTGTGTCTCTGTGTGTCTCTGTGTGTCTCTGTGTGTGTCTCTGTGTGTCTCTGTGTGTGTCTGTGTGTCTCTGTGTGTGTCTCTGTGTGTCTCTGTGTGTCTCTGTGTGTGTCTCTGTGTGTCTCTGTGTGTGTCTGTGTGTCTCTGTGTGTGTCTCTGTGTGTCTCTGTGTGTGTCTGTGTGTCTCTGTGTGTGTCTGTGTGTCTCTCTGTGTGTGTCTGTGTGTCTCTGTGTGTGTCTCTGTGTGTCTCTGTGTGTCTCTGTGTGTGTCTGTGTGACTCTGTGTGTCTCTGTGTGTGTCTGTGTGTCTCTGTGTGTGTCTCTGTGTGTCTCTGTGTGTGTCTGTGTGTCTCTCTGTGTGTCTCTGTGTGTGTCTCTGTGTGTGTCTCTGTGTGTCTCTGTGTGTTTCTGTGTGTTTCTGTGTGTGTCTCTCTGTGTGTCTCTGTGTGTCTCTGTGTGTTTCTGTGTGTGTGTTGCCGGCAGGCATTAGTGCAGCAGAAAAAGTTTAAAACGAGAGTTTAAAACGTTTTTTAAGTTGAAGTGAGTTGAAGTCAGAGCTCACAAAGACCCACTGTTTTCTGCTGTGTGTGTGTGTGTGTGTGTCTGTGCATGTGGGGGTGTGCGTGCATGTGTGTGTTTGGCAGGCAGCCATATTGGAAGGTGTTTCACTCAATACAAGCTGAGAGAGACAGGGGAGGATGAGTCGACAATTAACACACACACTCAGGGACACACAGACACTTACAGACGTACAAACACACAAACACACACACACACACACACACCAATCAGAGATGGAGTGCAGCCATCTCTCCTCTCCTGTCATTTCTGCTGCTGCCTCAGATGTGACCGTCTGAACTCGTTTTCTTCTTCATGTTTCTAAACTGAGCGACTGCTGCTACACAAAGACAACAACCGGAACACAACGCACCTCACAAATACTTCACAACACAAAACTCACACATCGCAACAGGTTTATCCTTAAAGGTCCACAAAGACAGATCGGACGGTTCAGTCTGTCAGTCACACAGTAGCCCCGCCCCCTGACCCCTCCCCTCCTTCCTGGTCTGTTTCCTCAGTGATGAACTGACGATGCGTCACTTCTTCAGGGATGAAGACACCTGGACTCTGGAGTCACATCAGGTCTGACCTCCCTGGTCTACAGCAGACCTCTCAGACCACAAGGCCCTGATCTCCTATCTGGACCTCCAGCCTCCCAGCAGGTTTCTGTGACCTCAAGGTCACATGACCTGTAATGCTTTGACTCTGACTTTCTGGTGCTACTTCCTGTGACCCAGATCGTCTCCTGAGTCTTCGAGCAGCCGCACTGTTTTCACCATGTTGCGTCACAGTTACAGAGAGTTTCGCCCAAAGTGTCGAGGCGAACGATGAAAAAGGAGGGGGGGTACATGAACTCATCCCCACAGGTGTGTTTGATTCATCACAGGAGAGCACCCTGCAGCCAGAGAGGGGCGGAGACACACACAGATTAAAGGTCTGAGAACTTCCTTTATTCTTCGTTCCCTGGTTTTGTGCTGCTGAGTCCTACAATAACAACACACACACAGTGACAACAGTGTGTATCAGGACAGTCTGGTTTCCCGACATGACCTCACCACTGTGTGTGTCTGTGTGTGTGTGTGTGTCTGTGCGTGTGTGTTCAGACTGATGTAACTTGCCAGAGTTTCTAACATCAGCAGAACTCGACTGTCTCACGGTGCTAATGAGGCTAAAGGATGAGCGGAGGAAAACTGTGTGTGTGACATCATGTGACGCCCTCTCCAGATGATGTTTGATCCAGGTCTGGGTCCTGCTGGATCAGGACCTGGATCCTGGACCTGTGTCTCCCTGTCTCTAGAGGGTGTCCGTTTACTTTTGTCCATAAATCAAATCTGTGTTCAAACTTAAAGTTTGAACAAGTGAACGTCACTTTATCAGCTCACACCTGAAACAGGTGAGTTCAGACACACAAACTACAGGCAGACAGCAAAATCAGGGCCTCAACACTCGCTCGTCCACACCAGTGTGTGTGTGTGTGTGTGTGTTTGTGTGTGTGTGTCACACACAGACAGGATAAACATGTGACGTCAGCAGGGTTCATCTTTTTGGGCTTTTATTTTGAAGAGCTTCATCTTGCTGTCACACTGATGTCATGGGAAGTGTGACATCTCCACAGATTAGAACACACACACACACACACACACACACACACACACACACACACACTGTGATAACATGGTGAGGGGGGGTGGCGGGGGGGGGAGTGGGAGGGGTCTGTTATCAGGACCAGGTCCGAGACCAGCAGGATCATCAGAGCTTCATCAGGCCGTCTTTGAAACGACGCCCGTTACTGAGGCGAGCGGCGTCCACAGAGGGGGCGGAGCCTTACTGAGTCACATATTTAATGAGCTGAACACACAGAAACATTTTTAAGTGAAAAACTGAAACTAAATAATCCAAATTAGAATCAGATTAACTTCATATGAGCTGCTTCCTCATAGGAGAGAAGGTAGGGAGGAAAGATTACACACAGACACACACAGAGACACACAGAGACACACAGAGACACACAGAGACACACACAGAGACACACAGAGACACACAGAGACACACACACACACACACACACACAGACACACACAGAGACACACAGAGACACACAGAGACACACACACACAGAGACACACAGAGACACACAGACACACACACACACACAGAGACACACAGAGACACACAGACACACAGAGACACACACACACAGAGACACACAGAGACACACAGAGACACACAGAGACACACACACACACAGACACACAGAGACACACAGAGACACACAGAGACACACACACACAGAGACACACAGAGACACACAGACACACACAGACACACACAGAGACACACAGAGACACACACACACACACACACAGACACACACAGAGACACACAGAGACACACAGAGACACACACACACAGAGACACACAGAGACACACAGACACACACAGACACACACAGAGACACACAGAGACACACACACACACACACACACAGACCCACACAGACACACAGAGACACACACACACAGAGACACACAGAGACACACAGAGACACACACACACACACACACACAGACCCACACAGACACACAGAGACACACACACACAGACACACACAGAGACACACAGAGACACACACACACAGAGACACACAGAGACACACAGAGACACACAGAGACACACACACACAGACACACACAGAGACACACAGAGACACACACACAGAGACACACAGAGACACACACAGAGACACACAGAGACACACACACACAGAGACACACAGAGACACACACAGAGACACACACAGAGACACACAGAGACACACAGAGACACACACAGACACACAGACACACACAGACACACAGAGACACACAGAGACACACACACACAGACACACACAGACCCACACACACACAGACACACACTCGGTGGATTGGAACAAAAGGCGAGTCCTGCGGCTCAGATTTGTTCAGGAAACATAATGGCTGATGACACGCGGCAGTTTGGAGTCTTTCACGGCGACGCAGCTAATCTTCCTGCACTAGAACAACATTATTCCCTCCACTTCCTTCCTCCTCTCTCCTCCTCTTCCTCGCCATCGACCCGCCCATCTCGCTGACACGCCCCGGGGTTTGGACGCAGCGGCTGATTGGCTGATTGGACACACACAGGGAGACGTTTGAACCGACACACCGACTGAACAATGGGGGTCCGGTCTAGACCGGGGGGCTGGGAAAACTGGTGTTAATCCTGGTTTATAGTCTGTGATTGACAAAGGAACTGGTGACCTTTGACCCCCAGTCCAAACACAGTGAAATTAATCTTTGTTTGTCTTTTGGGTTTTTTAGTGTGTGTTTATTTTAATTCTGTGGATTTTGAGATCAATAATTATGGAAGTGATTTTATTTGTGTAATAAATAAAAATCAGTGCGGGGCCATTTACTTTTGTTGTCTTCCTTTCAAAATAAAACACAGTAATGAACCATTTGTCTGCTTCAGAGCAAAATAAAACAAAGAAAATGTCTTCTTGTGGATTAATGGACTCATTAATCAGCAGAACTTTGGATCAAAGATTCATCACCAATGAAGCTACAGACAGTAAATGTGTTGAAGAAAAATACCTCGGAACATAAATCTGTCTGAAGGTCATGTGACACCTGATCCTGGTCCTGGTCTGTCCCAGGCCGACTCCGGCTCCAGACTCAGACCTGCAGCTTGGCTCAGAATACGACATGAATAATTCAGGATCCAGCTGTGATTTGGTTTAATCAGCTGAAGGTCATCCTTCCTGTTCCACTCCCGATTAATGCTGTTTATCTGAGCGCTTCTCTTCAGGTCCAGACCAGAGTCTGGTCCGCTCAGGTGACCCAGCAGGAGCCGCCGAGCTGGATTTACCCAAGGGGGGGGTCTGATGGGGCGTTCACTGACCCCGTTCTTTAAGTCCTTTGATGGGTTTTAGCTCGTTTCTGCATCTTAGTCAGAAAAAGAAGGACGTCACAGAGAAGGTCTCATCATCTGACAACGACCTTTAGACTGAAAATCTGGACCACTTCCTGCCAAAGCAGACGTTCTGACATTCACCGTCATTCTGCTGATTGAAAATCCAAAAACTTCACGTCTTTTATCAACAATTAATTTTCAGTCTTTGGCCCTGCGATGGACTGCTGACCTGGAAACGGAGAAGCAGTTGAAGATGAATGAATTTTCAATCTATGACCTTTTCATTTCACAGATCGGCCTACCGGATCAGGACTGAGCCTTAATTCTGGACTATCTAATGGGCTGTACTGGTTCTAAACGGCCCCACATTAGTGTCTCCTGGTTCAGGTCCCTGTTCAGGACCTGGTTCAGGACCCGGTTCAGGACCCGCTTCAGGACCCGGTTCAGGACCCGGTTCAGGTCCCGGTTCAGGACCCGGTTCAGGACCCGGTTCAGGACCCGGTTCAGGACCTGCTTCAGGTCCCGGTTCAGGACCCGGTTCAGGACCCGGTTCAGGTCCCGGTTCAGGACCCGGTTCAGGACCCGGTTCAGGACCTGCCTTCAGACATTTCCTGTCTGTCTGCTGACTCGTGAACTAAAATTGAAATAATAAGAATAAATATTGACTCATTCTGAGATCAGCTAAAAAGAAATAACAGCCGATGAAACGGTGAATCAGTGACTTTATTTATTTAACTGTTTCTTTATATCATGAATCTGCAGCTGACCTCTGACCTCTGACCTCTGACAGTCAGACACATGGGGACTAATTTTCCATCATGAATCAATAATGATGATAAAAACATGAACTGAGATCTGAGCAGACAAAGAACTGGACCAGACCCGCCTGTGGTCTGTTTCAGGAGCTGGATCTGGATCACAGAGCGCCCCCCCACCACCCCCACCACCCCCCCCTCCCAGCAGGAATGAGACAAAGACTCCCACCCCCCAGTCCGGACGCGACCGGTGTGTCCCAGTGTGGAAATCGCAACTGGAAGCTTTTGTGTGCTCGAGGCTCTGGGGGGAGGAAGAGGAGCCCCCCCAGTCCTGCAGAGCCCGGAGAGTCCGGGAGAGACCAGCTGGAAGTTCAGCATCCGGATGCAGCGAAGAAGAGGATGAAGGTGATGAAGGTGATGAAGGTGACTGGAGTTAATGAAGCTTCGGGCGCGCGTGACTCTTCGGCCATTTGTTGTTGTTGCGCGTGCTGACGGACGGATGATGGACAGCCGTCAATCAAAGCTTTGAGACACGCGCCAGCTCCAAAAGGACACACGCGCGCGCCTGCGCACGCACGCATATAGCGAGACAAACACGCACACACACATTTCATCCCACACACACACACAGACGCTGGTCTCCTGCAGGAAATCGGCCGAAGAAGAAGAACAAACTCACCTCCCGACGTCCCCGTCTCCAAAGACCGAGGACCGGAACACACACCGGATCCGGACTCCGCTCCGGGTCCGTCCGGAACGAGCCCTCAGAGGTTCATTAATCCACAACAGAACCCCCCCCCCCCCCCCCCCTTTCCCTTTAAAAATCCACCGAGCAACAGAAGACCTGAGGACGGACTGGGACCGGTGGTCTGTCCGGTCCGGCTCCTTCCGGCTCTCTGAGCGGCTCTCGGCAGCCCAGCGGCTCCGGCTCAATGCCACGCCCCTCCTCATTAACATAATAGACCCCCCACAGCCTATCAGCCGCCGGGCCCCGCCCCCTTCAATTTAAAGTCCTTTTATTACATTTCTTTATTGAAGACAATGGATGACGTCACACTTCGACAGGAAACTGTCCACCGTCGGATTTATGTTTTATTTTATTTTTATATTTATATTCCGTCACTGTCTGATTTTAAATGTGATGAATTGATTCTGATGAAGAAGAAAGAAAGAAGTCTTTCATTTAAACATTTTTATTTTTCTGTTGATTTCTCATTCACTGTTTAAAAAATAAATAAATATGTTTATTTGTAAATATTTGGACACATTCTGTTTATGCCTGACTCTGACTGGAGCTCAGCTACACTTCTCCGTTCTCATCCTCCATCTTTGATCACCACGTCTAGACTCACGTCTCTACATCGGACGCTCCTGTTGGTCAGTTAGTTCCCGATTCCAGAGAGCAGATTCTTTATGAGTCAGACAGAATCAAGCTGATTCTGAAGATAAGGAGACCAAATGGTTAAATGTGTTAATAATGAGAAAAGTTCACAGATCGATAAATCACCTGCTGCGCTTCCTGTTGGGTCACATGACCACCAGACTGACATCATCAGTTAACGAGATGATTAAAGGACGACAGTAACGACCTTCGTCGCCTTCTACAAGCATCATTCATTAGTCTGCAGTGATGAGCAACAACCATCTCATTTGTTTGTGGACTCATTTGTTTTGCTCCACCATTCCTGGACTGTTGCCTGGCAACACATGAGCATGAGGTCATGGGTGTATGGTCTGTTGTATCCTCCATGATAAACCTTCGATCTCCAGTCAGAACTTGGTGTCCTGGACTCATGGTCGAACGCATCCCATGATGCTTTGCACCGGTGATGAAAGTGAACCGTCATCAGATGGATGTTAAATCTGTCAGCCAGTGTTGATGCCGGGAACATTTCTGCTGCATCTTCATGGTCTGTGATGCCACAGAGATCTGGTCCACCTGATCCTGATCCTGATCCTGGAGGTCTGGACTCCTCTAGACCTCTGAAGCTGAGCTGTGGGATCAGCAGCTGATCCTGTAGGTCCTGGAAGTTGTGAGGTGGAGCCTCCGTAGATCTGGACTTGTTGGTCCAGCTCATCCCACAGATGCTGGACTGGATTGAGTTCTGGAGAATCTGGAGCCAAATCAAAACCTTGAACTGGTTTTTGTTCCTTGAATCTCCTGAACTTGAACTGCTGAGAGAGACCAGTGACATCAGGGAATACTGTCTCCATGAAGACCTGGACCTGGACTGGACCAGGTTTAGGTGAAAGTAACACGAATGAAGGACTTGATGTGTCCCTGCAGGACACTGTCCAAAGCATCGCACTGTCTCCACCAGCTGGTCTTCTTCCCATAATGCCACCCTGGTCCAGGTCCCCCCGACAGTTCATGGAGTAGGAAGACGAGCTGCCGTGAAGACAAGAAGACACGTTGTGTCCACACAGAGCTCTTCGTCCTCTGCTCTGCTCTCTGCGGCTGAAAGTCATTTCAAGAAAACCTCAATTAAATTTCTGGCTGACGAACTGAGTCCGTTTCTCTGCAGGATAATTAGAGCCAAGTGGAGGAAGGAAAGTGAAGAAGACGCTTCATATGTAGCTCTGGGATTAGAAACCAAATCCCCTCTGTGCTCAGCAGCCTCGTCGTCCGTCTGTCCGCCCGTCCTCACATCTTCAGGTCTGTCGGTCCTCCTCCGCCTCTTTATGAAAAATAATAAATTACAGGATATGAGGACGGCCGCTGTCGGGGGAAATAAGCTTTTGATTGTGCTCCAGTCGGCGTTCCTGTGTGCCTGATTAAACGGGATGTTTGCATCTTCAGCCCGTTCCTCTGCAGAGCACTTGTACACATTTAGTCTGGAGTTTGGAGGTCCAGATCAGGATTTGGATCAAGCCCTATTTTTTCATCTTTAGTCATTTCTGGCCTTTTCCAGTCATCATCTTCGTTCTAATAGTTTTGGAGTCGGTTCGTGTCGAAGCTACAGAACAAACATGTAGAAACATGAACTTTGGAATCATCACTGGAAACGTCTGAAGCCTGAAGGTGAAGTTTGAGTCGGGAGCAAATCTTCATCCTCAGCTGAGGAAGAGGAGGCTCCGCTGATGGACAGAAGAAGGATTCAGATCAGCTGGTTCGGACGCATCCTGAACAACTTCCTGTCCAGAATTTTGGATTATATTGTGTAACAGTGTTGACTGTTGTCAAACATCCAAATCAAACGACTGAACCGAAGTAAAGAAACAAACCATCAGCTGATGTGTGTCCCTCCACAGCCCCCCCAGACGTAAAGAGCACATATACAGCTCATGTTAAACAGCCTCACCTCCTCTCAATGAAATGCATGAAATAAATAAATGTATGAGCGCCTCCGTTTCTGCCTTCTGCAGCTTGGAGTCGTCGCTCTCATCAGTATCGAAACAATAAATCAGACCTTTCGGGCTCAGACGAGAGCAGCTGCAGGAAATCAGGCTGTGAGTCACATCAACGCCTCCCTGAGCGACACTTCGGTGAGTTTAGAGAAGAAACGCTTCCTCGGAGGCTGCCGGCATTCCTGTCGGACTCACACAGGGAATGATGGAAGAGCAGCATCAGCCGGGAGCCAAGGGAGCGTTCAGGGTCCGCGGTGTGTTCACTGACTGTGCTCCTGTAACGTCAGCTGGAGCTTCTTTATGTGACTGCAGACACAAAAAAGCAGGAAGTCGGACCATATGGCACCTCATCAAAATAAATGTCTGCCAGCACTTTGATCAGAATAAATCAGCAGAGTTTCCCGCCATGAACCGCTGAACGGCTGACAGTCGGCACCTTCACAGGCTCAGGAAGTTTGTCCCTGCTGGACACCGTCCGCTGTCTGACATTAGGAAACACAAGTTTGACTTTTAAACACGCCACAAACTCTAAACTGACTGATGGTGTGATGGAAACACGTAGGAGGAAGATTAACCAATCAGGAGAGAGGAGGTGGGACTGTTTCATCACATGACCTGTGACTCACACTGACAGTAGACCAGGTCTCTAAACCTGAACCTGGACTCTGGTCTGAGGAGCCTTCTAATCCATCCAATGACCATCAATGGCTTGTAAAGAAGTCAGACTCTACTGAAGTCTATGGGAAAATGTCCCCTCCTCCTCTCTGATTTATCAGCTCAGTAAACGTTTTCTTGATGAGTTCATGGTCTCAGCCTCGGGGGGGGGGTTGTGTGATTATGCTGTTAGCTGTGATGCTACAGCAGCATCGTCCAGCTCAGTTCTACGTCATCCTTCAGTGAGTGAGTCCAATAAGAACATCCAGGGCCTGAAAAATGAGTCAGCTGAAGGGCCCAGCAGACGTTGATGAGAAGTTTCTGCCAGCGTGAGACTGATAATCAATACACAGACAGATGGTTGGTTCGGAAGACAAACATATTTTAAAAACATTTTCTCCTTCAGGGGATAAAACGTCAGAATGATTCTTTCAAAGAAGCGACATCATCTCTCTCCTTCAGCATCAACGGACTGCCTGGCTCAGGGGTTCTTCAGCAGGCTTCATTTCCATTTCAATCCACCGCAGACACTCAGACAATCTGACTAATAAGCAGCAGCAATAATTCACTTCTGAGCGTAGTGTCATATTTTTCATTTAAATTGTGTTTGTTGATTGTTGCTGACAGAGCAGCATTAATCACATGACGTCTTCCTCGCCGCCCTGCCGCCGAGCTCATCACACATTCACAGGACGGATCTCATCAGACCTCTTGTCGCTCGCTGCCTTATTCCTTAATCCTCCTCTTTCTGCCTTTGTATTCGCCTCCTTCACACACACACCCCCCCCCCATCACCATCATCATCATCATCATCATCATCATCATCAGCTTCTCTTCCTCCATCATCACCTTTTTTATCCTCCTCTCATCACACACAAACACACCCTGGATTTCATTTTAATATCACAGCAATGAAACTAATAAACACCTCCGTCCACTGAGTCCTCTGGTGATTTAAGTATGTGTGTGTGTGTGTGTGTGTGTGTGAGTGTGTGTGTGTGTGTGTGTGTGTTATACAATAAAATACAGAAAAAATAACTGAGGTTGTAATTTAATCTTTTGTATCTGAATATGAATCATTTTTTATCTTAATTCTTATCTTTTGTGGCTGTGTGTGTGTCTGTATGTGTGTATATGTGTTTCTGTGTGTGTGTGTGTGTGTGTGTGTTATTGTTCTGATCCATCCAGCCTTTGTGTGGAAGTGAATAGGAGACAGTTCACATCATAATTCACATCATATTTTAAATTCAAATTGTCATGTTTGTGTGTGTTGAGGGCGTAAAGTTGTGTGTGTCTGTTTGTCGCGCTCATAATTCTCATCAGATCACAAACCTTTGTCTCTGTAGCAGCATGTGTGTTTGTTTGTGTGTGTTGCAGCAGCTTGAGTCACCTTGAGCTTGGGGACACACAAACTATCAGTCTTACACAAACACCTGCAACACACACAGACAGACACACACAGGGACATTTACATTTACCCCCTCTCTGGTTCTGGTCCTGGTTGTTCTGGGCTCCAGATGTTTCCACAGCTGTAGAGCATCAAGGTGGAGGAGACCAAACACAGAGCTCAAAGAGTTAATTATTCCAGATGTGCTCAGTTACACAACAAAACACACTACAGTGTTTCTAATAGGCTGCTATGATACCTGTTACACACACACACACACACACGTGAGATACACACAGAAACCCCCCCCCCCCCCCCCCCCCCCCCCCTCGGTGAAATCTGCTGACTTGCTCTTTCGTTGTCTCTGTGTCAGGGGCTTCATCATGACTCAGCAGATTTCTCATCTTGTGAGTCTTCATCAGCAGGGATCAGGATCAGGACCAGGACCAGGACCAGGATCAG
>CM068492.1:22808011-22828011 GCA_034769265.1 Remorina albescens
CTTTCCTCTTCCTCGTCTTGTCTTTCTTCTTCTCTGCTCCATTTCTGACCCGTCGCTCTGGAGACACGATCATCTGTGACTCATCGATGATTCACGTCGCTGTTGTTCCAGGTGTTTGTCTTGGAACACAAACGGCGCAGCAGGGCATCCTGGGAAAGTTAAACCCACACTTCTGACTGCTATCGAGGTTGTGTGTTTGTTGTGTGTCTGAATCTCGTTTGTCCCCCATTTTCCACAGAACATGAACATCAGAGCGTTGGAACGCTAAGCAAGGCTAAGCGTTATGCTAAGCTAGGCTAATAGGATTGAGTAAGATGTTGCACTGTGCCTTTAAGAAGCGGCGTTTCTGCAGGTGATGACATCACTTCCCTGAACAACGAGGGAAGGGCGGACCTGACAGCCGCTCCGACGGTTTAACGCTGTCTCTGTTTGTGTGTTTACAGGAAGTCAAAGTGGCCGCTCAGTGTACGAATAAACCAGGAAACAGGAAGAAGCTGAGAGAGACAGAGTTCACCTCCAGAAACATCTTCAGATTCAGACGGGACCTGACTTCTGAACCTGGACCTGAACCACAGATACAACACAGATCAGGTGGGAACAAGAGGGTGGAGCAGAATGATCAGGTGACCGTGGCGCCCGAGGAAACATCGTCACCGGACGGGCAGACGCTGATTAAAATGAGTCCGACCTGCAGAGCAGCAGCAGGAGCTGTGATTGGCTGACATCCGTGTGCCGGCAGGAGCCCGGCCAATCACAGCGCCCCCTGCTGCTCGGTGTGCCGGACCTCAGTGAATGTTTGACTGAAGGAAGGGGGTCCAGACGCTGCGGAGAAACAGACCAAAACAGGAAATGAATCATGTTGTTATTTTTATTTTCTTTGATAGTTTTAGTTCTTCCTGCTCGTTTGCTGCAGCCGTCTGTAACTGTTAGCTGCTGTTAGCTTAGCATTTTAATCCTGTTGGAGGAGTTGTGTTTCCAGACCCCCGTAATGAGAACACATGGAAACCATCTGAGGATGACTGGAGGTCAAAGATAAAAATCTGCTGCCACAGTAACCATCTCTAAGGTAACAACACCCCCCACCCTCCTTTTCTTTTTACTGTCCACAGTTTTGTTCCTCTGGTCCTAATTAAACATCTTCGTCCTCCTCTTCATCTCTCCCTGATCTCCTTTTTTCATCTTCATTCCTTCTTTCAGCTTAATTTCCTAATTCCCCCCCCAACTCTGGCTTCCTGCTGATGAATCCAAGATGGCGCATGATTGCAGTCTGTTCTTTGGTGTTGGTGTTCTTCCTGAACATTAGAGTCTGTTGGTGAGGACGTTCCTCCCGTTGGTGAGGACGTTCTTCCTGTAAGTGAGGACGTTCTTCCCGTTGGTGAGGACGTTCCTCCTGTAAGTGAGGACGTTCCTCCCGTTGGTGAGGACGTTCCTCCCGTTGGTGAGGACGTTCCTCCTGTAAGTGAGGACGTTCCTCCCGTTGGTGAGGACGTTCTTCCTGTAAGTGAGGACGTTCCTCCTGTAAGTGAGGACGTTCCTCCCGTTGGTGAGGACGTTCTTCCTGTAAGTGAGGACGTTCCTCCTGTAAGTGAGGACGTTCTTCCCGTTGGTGAGGACGTTCCTCCCGTTGGTGAGGACGTTCCTCCCGTTGGTGAGGACGTTCCTCCTGTAAGTGAGGACGTTCCTCCTGTAAGTGAGGACGTTCTACCCGTTGGTGAGGACGTTCCTCCTGTAAGTGAGGACGTTCTTCCCGTTGGTGAGGACGTTCCTCCTGAAGCGTTAATTCTGGCGGTTTCCCTCTCGCTCTGATGAACCGGCCCTTCAGACGAGGCTCTGACTTTGATGGAAATTCAGCCATTAGTTTGAAGACATAAATGCACACAGAAGAACAGAGGACAGTGAATGTGACGAACTCTGTGAGCCGGAGCTCGGAGCCACCAAAGGATGGCGGCTGCGCTGTCAGAGGCGGATCTGCCTGCTGGGAACTCATTTTAAAATAAAAATAAAAACCAGCAGATCATAAATAACAGAGTGAATATCTGGTCCAACAAAGAGCTGCAGCTCAAAGTGACGCCATCAGAGATCAGACAGAGAGAAGTGAAACTGAACCAGGAACAGACCTGGTCCTGGTTCACAGACTGGAAACAGGAAGCAGATCTTTAATAAGCCTCAAAACATGAACTAACATGTCAGTTTTAGTGTCAGGAGGTAAAATTCACACCAACACAACAGGAAGTCACATAGACGGGATTGACATGTTCTGACCTTCTGTCCGTGGGGCTCATGAAAGATGTCGCTCAGGGAAACACAACTTCCTGTCATCAGAATTCACTGGCACCAGAAGACCAGACCATATGGACTATTAACAACCCAACCTCACTGCAGACGGGGGGGCAGAGAGAGAGTGACCAAGCCAGATGGAAGAGGGCAACATGTAGAGCGATCAGGGAGACGGTCCTCGTCACAAACAGTTAGCATTAATTAGAGACACGGGACGGACGGGAGCCAGAGGAAGATGATGGAGGGACGAAGAGCGACCAGGCGGCCATGTTGGAGGTGGTTAATTAGCTCTGAGCTCCATACGCAGCCTGATGAGTCAAACCTCAATACGTTTCCATGGCAGCATCAGTCCGTCACTCATCATCATGTCTGTCTTTCTCCAACAGGAAGTACCACCAGATCCTGGTCTCTGTTCAGTTAGTTCTGGTTCAGGTTGTAAATATTTCCCCCTTTGAGCGTCAGTGTTCTTCTGCGTTTCTGTGAAGCAGCTGTGGGGGATTTATTTCCAGACTCTGTGGACACATTTGTCCAGAACTGCAGCCAGGGAGATGGACGGAGGGACGGAGCCGTTCGAGCTTCGACCATCTGGACAGTTGAGGGATTGGGGACATAAAGTGTGGAGGCCAGATGTTGTGAGCAGCTGTGGACGGAGTTAAAGTCACTTTATAAACATGTGATTTGTGTTTATCAGCTCGTCTCAGGCGGCTTTTCATCATCTGGGGACGAACCAGGAAACGACATCGTTATCGTATCAGCTCTGCTCTCACAGCAGAACCCTGAACCACCAGCAGGTCCTGGTCTGGGTGGAGTCCAGCCTGTTCATCCTTCCGCCTAGAATATAACAAATAATTATTTCTGGCCCCGAAAATAAAAATCAAAAATCGATGCCCATTTTTTTGTTGCGAAGACGGAACTCTTCTTCTCTGTCTTCAAACTCAGAGCTGTTAAAGAATCTCTCCACGCCAATCCTCAGTCCTCCTCCTCGATCCTCAGTCCTCCATAGTCCTCCATGATCCTCAGTCCTCCATAGTCCTCCATGATCCTCAGTCCTCCACCGTGATCCTCAGACCTCCATAGTCCTCCATGATCCTCAGTCCTCCACCGTGATCCTCAGACCTCCATAGTACTCCATGATCCTCAGTCCTCCATAGTCCTCCATGATCCTCAGTCCTCCACCATGATCCTCATTCCTCCATAGTACTCCATGATCCTCAGTCCTCCACCATGATCCTCAGTCCTCCATAGTACTCCATGATCCTCAGTCCTCCATAGTCCTCCATGATTCTCAGTCCTCCATAGTCCTCCATGATCCTCAGTCCTCCACCATGATCCTCAGTCCTCCATAGTCCTCCATGATCCTCAGTCCTCCACCATGATCCTCAGTCCTCCATAGTCCTCCATGATCCTCAGTCCTCCACCATGATCCTCAGTCCTCCATAGTCCTCCATGATCCTCAGTCCACAAATATAAATTCAAGGTAAATGTATCATCACATACAAAGAGTTTAATGGTTCAGGTCTTTGTGGTTCACCATCATTTTGATAATCACATTAAAATAAATGTTCAGAGCTGTTTGTGTTTGTGATGATTATGGGTGTGATCTCAAAGTTTATTTTGGTTGCTTGTTCCTTTTCCTCTTCTAAACTTTTGAGTCTTTTTATGTCGAAGTTGTGCACGTAAAGAAAATTGTTGATTCAGTTTCTGTGGTCGGCCAGATATCCTGGTCTGAAGGTGGTTCGGGTTCGAGCTCCGAACAACGACAAACAGAACGGATCAGGATAAAGACACTTCCTGTCTGAGCTCCCAGCTGTCAGTTCATCGTGGCCACCGTTTTAACGTCGGATTCAGATAAAAACTGATGAAAAAGAAAAACCAGATCCATCCATGTGTTGAAAAGATCTGAGGAGGACTCAGCAGGTGTCAACCTGCTCCTCTTTCTCACCTACAGAGGTCCATTTCCTCTCCTCCTCCTCCTCCTGCAGAGCGAGGGATGAACGGGAGGAGGGCCATCTGTGGCAGAGGTGCATGCTGGGAGGACCAGATTGTGGGAGAAGAGAGGGAAATGGAAAGAGGAAGAACGGTGTGAAAGTGACTTCAGTGATAAACTGATCAGATCTGGATCAGTCTGACTCTCTGACTCCTTCTGTGTGTTTATCCGCCCATTCTCATCCTCCATCTTTGATAGAGTCACGTCTCTACGTCGGACGCTCCTATTGGCTCCAGATATTTAGTTTCTTTTGTGGATAATTTATCATCGATCACGATACAGGTGAACACGTTTCTTTTGGGTGGATGTAATACATGAAGGATGGAGCTGAAAAAGAAAATCAGACATATAAAGACGATGCCGTTGGGTGACTTTCAAAATAAAGGTGACAAATTTTACACAACTACGATTAATAACTTCTCATTGATGGAAACTAAACTGGTTTTAAAGAAGATTAACTTTAAAATGAAGCTTCTGAAATAGAAAGTTAGAGAAGTGACATCCTCACAAAGACGTGAGAGACAACACACACACTCATGCTTTGTTCTTCAGATGTGACACACACACACACAGTCCATACCATCTGCATGACCATATGTCAGCAAACACACACTCCTGATGACAGTAAACAAGCTTGTCTTCCAGCAGATGTGTTTTATGTCAGTCTGCATATTGTTCCACTAGACCAGCTCTGATTGTGTGTCTGTGTGTGTGTGTGTGTGTGTGTGTGTGTTGTCTGAGCTCTGCCACTCTAATGCCTTTAAACCTTCCTTGGCTTCTCAGGACTGTCACACACACTCGTACACAATATGCATCGTGTACCCATCCTCAAACACCCATACACACACTCACACACACACAGACACGCTCTCACACACACACACACACACACACACACACACACACACAGACACGCTCTCACACACACTCACACACTCACACACACACACACACACACACACACACACACACACACACAGACAGTGTGTGAAGAGAACCGAGATTTTTTTTCCTCTTCTGGTGACAAACTCACATTTTTATGTTCTCTCATTGGGCAGCACGGTGTCACAGTGGTTACTGCTGCTGCCCCACAACAAGGAGGTCCTGAGTTCAGTTCCCGGCCTGGGGCCTTTCTGTGTGGATGTTTGGGTTCATTGGTGACTCTAAACTGTCCGTAGGTCTGTCTGTCTCTGTGATGGACTGGACACCTGTCCAGGGTGACCCCGCCCTCACAGAGTGAGCTGGGATTGGCTCCAGCAGTTGAAGGCTGACTGATGAGAGCGACTTGCTTGGACTGCACCACAAAACATGAATCCAGTATAAAACGTGGAGCAGGAAGGAGCAGAGCATGCTGGGAGAGGGAATTGTGCTGCACGCCGGGCTGTCAATCAGAGGAGGCGAGTTTTATTCTGTGAGCGGGCAGCTGACGCCGTGAGACGGAATCTGGTTCCGCTGGTGGAGGAGGGATGACACGCTCAGAGCAGATTTATATTCATACACACACCAGCTAACAGCCTGAACACACACATCCAAGTCCAACACAAAACAAACACACACATACACACACTCCAGAGAGTTAGCTCAGGCCACAGGAACGCTTTGGAAAGTTTTAAGACTGTTTATTTTCTGACATTTCTGGGACATTTTTGTCGCTTTGGCTGAGCACCAATTCACACACACGTGTGCGTCTATCTGTTCTAGTGGGGACTGAAAAAATAATGATTTATGATAATAATAATCTGCCTCTGAACAAATCGCTGAAACTGACCTTTAGTCCAGGTATGAACCCTGAAGTTTCCCTTCCTGTTCTGGTTTCAAAACGCTGGAAGAAATATGAAAAAGTGTTCTCACAGTCAGGTCAAAGTAAAAAAACACGTCTATAATAGACTAAACATTTAAATCTCATAAAGCAAATATTTGATAAATTCAACAAACGGAGAAATCACTTGTCATATTGCAAAACTATTTTTATTCTTCAGAAAAGTTAATAAAAGCTCTAAATGTAAAATCTGACTGGACCGTAAAACAACAATGTGAAGACCTGATTCGAGTCTTTTTACTTGTTTTACTTTGAGGAAGGAAGGAGCGGTTTAATCATGTGTTTACGATCTTCACAGCAGCAAACGTGGATTAATCAGCTGCTGGAAAGAGTCCCACAAACAAACGTCTGTGTTGTTTCCTGTTTTATTTTGAAAATCCTCCTCTCCTTCTGTCAGTCTGATTGTGTTCACTAGCTGGTGTATTTACAGTCTACATCTCCCTTTGTTTGTCGTGTCTAATCCTGATTTCATGATTTGTGTTGATGCTTTGTCTAGTTTTCTCGTATTTTTCTGGTTTCGTGTCTTTTGCTGTTCATTTCGTACCAGTTTGTTTCCTCGAAGAGTGATTTTGAGTTGAACTGTAAATAAACATTTATTGATTTGCTCCTTTTGCCTCGCGGTCGTGCATTTGTGTTCAGATTCGTAACGTTAGAATATATGTAAATTTGAATGATGAGCTTTTAACTTGGAATATTTTAAAGCCTGATTTAATCTGATTCTCTGACTCTAACTGAAGTTTCACTGAACTGAACTTTTTACAGGCATCAGCTTTATTAGCAACATTAGCATGTTAGCTTCAAACGAACAGCCTCAAGAGAAAACAACACTCTCTTAGCATTAGCATGACATTAGCATGTTTCCAAGCTCCAAAAATTTTTTCATCACTAATTCTGGGATGTGAAATCTGCCTGACGACAGTAACCCCCCCCCACACACACACACAGCCTGTTTAGCATACAGCACAGTTTGTCTTTGATCCTCTGATGCCCTGACCTGCTTTACATCCTGAGAACCCCCCCCCCCTCCATTACCATATCAAAGTTAATCTGTTTTCCCCCCAAACTCATCGTTGAGTCCTTCCCTCGGCTGAGCAGCGTTCCCCCCGAGGACGCCGCTGCGAGCCGCTCTGCAGGGAGGACACACAACTGAACAACACGAGAGCTCTGCAAACACACAACAGACTCTGAAGCTTCACAAAGAAGAACTGAGGGGGGAGATCCTGTATCCTGCTGCCTCCTCTGAGGGGTCAGAGGTCAGCAGGAAGCCCTCCACCATTTGAATCAGGCCTTTATTCTGTTAACATACAGACAGATAGATTTAATCCAGTATCCTACATAGAAACGTACATAGCACCCACATATAACAGACACACAACCCCCACCGTAACAAAAACTACACCGTAACATCTACAGCACACACTGGACCTGGTTTCTCTGCAGACCGCCAGAGTCCGGCTCCAGCAGAGAGTCTGTCCCAGTTTAAACTTCCACGGTTAGCTAAAACTAGCTGCTTTAGCTTAGCATTAAGCAGCGAGTACATCATTCTAAAACTGGGGGAGTGGCCTATCTGAGTGACAGCTGGGTGAGTGCATGATTGACACAAACCAACATGAACCACAATCTCAGCTTCACCTTTTTGACCATATTTGGTTTAGCTGGGAGTTCAGAGGCGGAGTCAGATGCTGCCAAGATGGCAGACAGACTGTTTTGTTCCTGGAAAGACGTACTTCTTCATCACCGTTTGGTTTAAAGACTGCAGTCATCTCTCCAGGCCTTTCCTCCTGCAGCAAACTGTGTGTGTGGATTGGATAACTCCCTGAGGAGACGCCACGAGCTGCAGATCTGCAGGAGAAGAACGAAATAAGAAGAAAACAGTGAAAAAACACTGAACTGTACAAAGGCTGATTATAGGCGGGGGGGCCTCCTGCACCCTGCATTTCCTTTTTCCCACGTCCACGACAAGGTCAAAGGTCACAAAGCGGCAGAGGTCAGAGACATGGAGAGTTGTGTCAATGTGAAGAAAACTTTAGATTCTCTGTTTTTATTCTGAGCACAAAGAGACAGAAGCTCCAGAGACGTTGAGGAGCTCTCTCCTCTCTCTGCCCAGCCAGCAGCTCTTTCCCAGGGGCAGGGCTCGGCAAGCCCCCCCCCCCCCCACTTTCACTGAAGGGTTACTATGGCAACGACAAACAACATTATCAAGACTTTACTGTCACCCGTCTGCTGAAACAGGACGGTTTGCTCTGAAGCTCAACAAGACGAGAGGACGACGGAGGGTGATGATGAAGACGATGAAGGTGATGATCACTGGACTCCGTTTTCGGCCCCGTCTTCATCCAGAACCTGCTGATTACGACCTGTCAGTCACACACACACACACACACACATTTTCCACCTGTTGTTGTTTGGCAACCATCACACTCCAACAAGAGGAAATTAGTGCTGACGATAAGAGGGAAAGGAAGTGTGTGTGTGTGTGAGAGACATGGAACAGTTTCAGGTTCCTGTTCGTTAACCAGCCGGCTGTAATTACAGCTTCTCTGTTCTAATCAGCTCCATTCATCGTCCACATCCTTCCCTTCCTCCCTTCTTTCCGCTCCTGTGTCCTCCTGTGTCTCCTTTCCTTCCCTCCTTCAGCTCGTGCTGCGTTCACTGAGTGCTCAGAATTCTTGTCTGGTCTGTCACATCATCGGGGTGACAGGTTGCCGTGGAAACATTGCAAACATCTCAGGGGTCAGAGGTCACACATACATTGGAGAGAGGGATTGTGGGAACGGAGACGTTCAGACGCCACATGATCACGTCAATGTCAAAACAAATGGCGTGGTGTCACCGTGACGACAGAGATCAGTGTTTGGCTGCTTCATGTCTCTGCACTCAAGTCGAACCTGCCCCCCCCCCCCCCCCAACACACACACACACACACACACACTGATGTCAGACATGAAACTGTGTGCACTTGGAACTTTGTGATGTCACACACAAGGCCACGCCCCCGATTCGTCGGTTTCTCTGAGTCCAAACAGACGAGAGGATGGGAGCCTCTCTCTGATTGGCTGGAACTGTGGAGGAGGAAGATTCTGATGAAGGAAGTGATGCTCCAGTTCTTCATCAGAGAATCAGGTCAGAGTGTTTGATATGGAGTCTGTTCTGTGGAGCTGAGGAGGGAATTCAACACCACCTCCTTCTGCCCATGTGTTCGCTGCAGGCGGACTGAGATCAGCATGGAAACCCTGACTGGTCTTCAGCTCAGAAGAGCAGTTTGTTTTCACGTTCGAGAGGCTGCTGCTCTGCTGCGACGACGAGTGGCCGGGGCGAACAGAACGTTTGACGTCCAAGTCTGAAACTGGATCTGTGATCTGGCTCTTTACATCCAGTTCAGATTGTTAAACAGAAACAGGAGTCTGGATGAGACGTTTTGAAAGGACTTTATTCCGTCATGCAGAGACACAGTGACAGGAAACAGGAAGTGTGATGTGTGACCAGTTATTAATCCGATCGTCTTCCCTGGAGTTGGACTCTCCTGGTGAAGGTCACACAGGGACGTAAAAACAGAGTCCAGAACGTTCCGAGAACATCAGAAGAGAAAAACACTCCGTGATGAAGCAGGTCAGCCTGAAGAAGGGAAACCTGGATGTGGACTGGGTCCGGGATGGACCCCTGACTGTCTGCAGGTTCTGACAGCTTTCGATCAGAACCAGCATGAACTTCTTCAGCAGGTTGAGCTGTAGATGCTCTTCAGTGACCTTTGACCTCTGACCCTGTGGTCCAGTGCTTCTCCTTCCTTGGACCCCCTCAGGTGGCCTCAGACTGCGTGTGACCTGAACTTGGTCCACAAACTCACCAAAGGACCACCGTTGTCCCGGTGACCGCTGCCTGACGACGGGCCAGATCGCAGTCGATGTTTGTGTGACACACACAGACACACACTCCACCATGAGGGCAGATTAGATTGATCGCCTTCAGGGAACAAAAAATGAGTCACCGCTATTCATGAGAGATCTTCAGAGTGTGTGTGTGACTTTCAGCCTCCTTCTTTTTCTCTTGAGGAAAAACCAGATCATGAATTTAGAAGTCAACATAAAAACATTTTCTTCTTCTTCTCCTGAATTTTTCATCAGAACTTCTTCCTCTCTTCCTGGATGTTTCATTTTTATCTCACTGTGTCGTCTGTTGTGTTGTGTTCAAAATCTGAGGACACATTAGTAAAGAGCCTGATGGGTTAGTAAAGGCCCTGACTAGTTAGTAAAGGCCCTGACTGGTTAGTAAAGGCCCTGGTGGGTTAGTAAAGGCCCTGACTGGTTAGTAAAGGGCCTGATGGGTTAGTAAAGGCCCTGACTGGTTAGTAAAGGCCCTGACTGGTTAGTAAAGGGCCTGATGGGTTAGTAAAGGCCCTGGCAGGTTAGTAAAGGGCCTGATGGGTTAGTAAAGGCCCTGGCAGGTTAGTAAAGGCCCTGATGGGTTAGTAAAGGGCCTGATGGGTTAGTAAAGGCCCTGGCGGGTTAGTAAAGGCCCTGATGGGTTAGTAAAGGGCCTGATGGGTTAGTAAAGGCCCTGACTGGTTAGTAAAGGGCCTGATGGGTTAGTAAAGGCCCTGGCGGGTTAGTAAAGGGCCTGATGGGTTAGTAAAGGGCCTGATGGGTTAGTAAAGGGCCTGACTGGTTAGTAAAGGGCCTGACTGGTTAGTAAAGGCCCTGATGGGTTAGTAAAGGGCCTGATGGGTTAGTAAAGGCCCTGGCGGGTTAGTAAAGGGCCTGGCGGGTTAGTAAAGGGCCTGATGGGTTAGTAGAGGTAAATAAAGGAAGTATTCCAACATTAAATTCTTGACTCCAGAGTTCTTCAATAATCCAAACTTTTTACGACCTGTCGTTGTCGGTCTGATTCCCGCCTCCTCTGTCTCAGTGTGTAATGTTGTGTGTTGTGTGCGACCTTTGTGCGGCCACTTGCTCTGTGAGTTAACTGTGTGTGGGTTAATGGAGGTCAGATGAGGTGTAATGGCGGTAAATTGTTCTCCGTGTCGCAGGCTGAAGATTCCTCCCACTGACTTTTAATGTCTGCAGCCTCCAAATGAAGAGCTGTCGGCTCTTCTGACGGCTGGTTGCCTGGCAACCGCATCGTTTTTGGACCATTAAAGTTGGGAGCTGGCAGTTTAGTAGACAAATTGTTTTCCATGAGAGCACTTTAGTTAAGTGTGATGTTCTTTTTTTTTCTTTTTGAAGTTAGTTTATCTTTTAATTTGCTTTCTTTGTTTTATTCTCTGTTACTGCAGAACATTTTCAGTAAAGTGCCCAATAACCAGGATTGTCATCTGTTTAATGAAGAACCTGAACAGAGACGTCATTAAATACGTTCATCAGGACTGGTCTGGCCGCTCAGAGTCCTGATTTCAGCATCATGGGCCGATCTGTACTCATCAGATCAAGAGACTCTGGATGAAGGAGCCGTTCTGGACTCAACAGAAACCTGCTGTCCTCTTCCTCAGCTGGACTGAAGCTAGCTGGTTGGCATGCTAACTGATGGTGTTTGATGGAAACTTGTTTCTTCTTCCAGTCTGGCAAGAAAAAGGTAGCTGCTAATGCTAATGCTAGCTACAGTTAAAGTAGAAACATATAATCATCTTCTACCTCTGATTTGTTTTCTGGTTCTGGAGCCAATCCCAGCTCATTCTGTGAGGGCGGGGTCACCCTGGACAGGTCTGCAGTCCATCACAGAGACAGACAGAGACCAACAACCACTCAACAACCACTAGCTCCTTTAAAATACTGAATGTGATCAGAGAGAACAGACAATAGCCAATAGGATGTGATGATGTCATCAGTATGTTAATTGGCATATTACATCATCTCGAGACGTTTAACAACTTTTCCTTTACAAGTGTCAGTTTGAACTGCGGTCCAGTCCTGGTCCAGTCCTGGTCCAGACCTGGTCCAGGACTGGTAAAATCAGGTGTTTAAATGAAAGATAACGAGCTGAAAAGGGTGAAACTAATTAATCAGGGAGAGACGAGCTCTCCCTGATTAATTAGACTGAACACTAACGACGTGTAATGAACACACACAGTCTGATGGATGCTGGTGTGTCGGAGATTAAAGATGGCATTAATCAGCACGAGGCTGTTTGTGGCAGTTTTAAATGTTTCAGTGTGTTAGACCAATAAAACGGAGAATCAGCTGTTAAATACACGGCAGCTTTACGTGACGGTCAATAACACTGATGTGACTGACGACACCTGAACACACCAACACTTAATGAGTGACAGCTTCGGTCTCCAGCTCATCTGGACTTAATGAACACAGAGACATTCGAGGAATCATTTGGTACATTTAATATTCACAGAACAAACCCAGCACCGACTGAGAATGATAATTAAACCAACCGGAGGGTGCTGGGAGCTCCCCCACAGGCCTCAGCGTTCATTAAAGAGGGCCTGAATTTAGTTCAATTCAACTACGAATCTATTGTTGGTTTTCTGTTTGGATCATTTGTTCCTCACAGCGTGTTATAATCAGGGCAGCGATCACTGTGGAGCTTGTTTTAATCCAGTTGTTTTGGTGTCAGGGGCAGACGGAGGAGGAGCAGGAAGTCCACGAGGCGGATCGGGACTCTTTCAAAGGAGCCTTTTCTAAGTTTGGGTGATGCTGCAGCGCTAACGTTAGCATCAGCAGTCAGTTCAGTAACAAACGCACTAACACGTTCCATGTAGATGCTCTTCTCTGGTGTTAGCGTGCTAACTACCTCCGCTCAAAAACAGTTTACTTTAACATTATAACTCAAATTAACGCCTTCACTTAACTTAAGTGTGTCCATACAGCTGTGATCAACGTCTTCTGATTATGGAAGACGTACAACAATTAGTCACAACAGTCTTCGTCCGTCATGTGGTCTGAATTCTTCAGTATCAGAGTTTAATGACAAACATAATGAAACGATTGTGAAGCTTTAAATCCAATAAAGTGACGAAGCTCAGAGGTTCCGTCTGCGCTGATGATGAGTTATTGATGTTTAAATGTGAAATCTATAGTAATATAATAACTTCTGAGGCTGTTTGTCTTCATCACTGAACAACACACACACAGTTATATACACCTAAAACACACTGTCAGCACACACACGCAATATTGAATGAGTTTGTGTTATAATGAGTATCAGTGTGTTTGAGTGAGAGCTCAGATGATGTGAAATATGATCGTGGTGGTCTAATGGAAGACCTCCGTGTGGTCACTGGTCATAAATCTGGTCCAGGTTCTCTGTGGACTGACCCAGGTCAGGATTTAAAATGTTGATCAGGTCTTTACATCACAAATCTTGTCCCTCAGATATAAATGATGATGAAGAGGGGGACAAAAATGTCCCGATAATGAAGAAATGTGAGGGACACCCAGGAGGATTGTGGGGAGTGCGTGACCTCCTGCTGAGTGGGCGGCCTGCTCCTCATTAACATATTATCTCCATGAATATGTGCATAATTAATGAGCTGCTCCTCAGACTTCCTGTCAGTGTTTCAGTCAGAGAATAAGAAGACACACAGACTTCAGCTGTTCTTCCTTCATCCTCCTGATCTGTTCCTCTTCTTCTTCTTCAGGTTCCAGCAACTCAAGAAGAAGAACAGCACCTGCAGCAGCAACACAAAGCACACACAACACACCACACACACAGAGGCCCAAAGAGGTTAATGTGGTTTTCTGGCGACACCATGTGGTCACATCAGAGAAGACATTGTCAAGAGGACCAGTTCCAGGGACCCTGATCCTGGACCACCGGGACCCTGATCCTGGACCACAGGGACCCTGATCCTGGACCACAGGGACTCTGATCCTGGACCACTGGGACTCTGATCCTGGACCACAGGGACTCTGATCCTGGACCACCGGGACCCTGATCCTGGACCACAGGGACTCTGATCCTGGACCACCGGGACCCTGATCCTGGACCACCGGGACCCTGATCCTGGACCACAGGGACTCTGATCCTGGACCACAGGGACTCTGACCCTGGACCACAGGGACCCTGACCCTGGACCACTGGGACTCTGATCCTGGACCACAGGGACCCTGATCCTGGACCACTGGGACTCTGATCCTGGACCACAGGGACTCTGATCCTGGACCACTGGGACTCTGATCCTGGACCACAGGGACTCTGATCCTGGACCACCGGGACCCTGATCCTGGACCACCGGGACCCTGATCCTGGACCACCGGGACCCTGATCCTGGACCACAGGGACTCTGACCCTGGACCACAGGGACTCTGATCCTGGACCACCGGAACCCTGATCCTGGACCACAGGGACTCTGATCCTGGACCACCGGGACCCTGATCCTGGACCACTGGGACTCTGATCCTGGACCACAGGGACTCTGATCCTGGACCACTGGGACTCTGATCCTGGACCACAGGGACTCTGATCCTGGACCACCGGGACCCTGATCCTGGACCACAGGGACCCTGATCCTGGGTGATGGGGCTGCTGGTTTCCATTATGGGTTCAGTCTTTGTGAGGAAATTGAGCCTGTAGATTGAATACTTCCTGCATGTGTGCTGGACTTGTGTGCACAAGTCCAAGATCTGGATCTGAGGTTTTTAGAACTGGACTGAAACTCACAGTTAATTTCATCCTATTTTAATATTTACTGAGATCATTGATCTGTCAGCTGACCGACTGAATGAGTGATTGATGGATTATCAGCTGATTTGAACATATCAGGTTGTTTTAACTTGAAAAGAAAAAATACTTAAAAACAAAAAAACAGAAATAATCATTAATCTTCAGACTCACACTTCCTGTTTGTAATGACGACAGTCGGCCACATGGAGGCAGCGTGAAACAGGAAGTGTACTAAGAAGAACCAGGTCTGAGATAAAGAGGTGGGACTGAACAGGTGAGCTCACATTGTGTCCGTCTACGGTTAAAGGTTCACTGAAGGTCTTTGGTTCAGGTGGAACAAGAGTTGGTTCAATGTGTATCAGCTGAAACGGTCTGATCTGGTCTGGTTTGGTTCTCAGGTCTGGTCTTGGGGGTCTTGGCGTGCTGATGGTTTGGACGTGAACAGAACTTTGGTCACCTGATCATCAGAGCTCAGCAAGGAATCATAAGATAGTTTGGTTGGTCTTCAGAGGGATGAGAGCCTGAACAGGAAACAGGAAGTGTGTCCATGTTTGACCTCAGGGACCTCACTCACAGCGAGGTGAGGACCAACCGAGTTTTCAAATTAAGTGTGAGAAGCTGTAAAGATCATGCCGGCGGTGAAGAGACCAGGACTGACCCAGAAACTCTGTAGAACCAGGATCTGGTTTAGAAGAGGTTCTCACTGTGTCCTGAAGTCTCTCAGCTGGACAGGAAACGTCCCCTGTTTTTGGTGTTATAATATCTCACCTGTAGGCCTTTATTTTGTGGTTTTGAGGAAATAATTTAACATGAACTCATCAGCTGAAACCGGATCTGGAGGAGAAGGTGGAGCTGACCTGCTCTGTGCTCTGTCTGATTGGCAGTGCAGTCTGTCAATCACACATTAGCCCCGCCTCTAAATGCAGAAACATTTACTGAGCTGATACATCAGGGAGGAGAGACATTTTCCTATAGACTTCAACACAGTCTGCCTTCTGCCTCCAGCCGGTGGAGTCGGCCCCTGACGGTCAGCAGAAGGAATGAAGGCCTGATCACCACAGCACCAACTGTGGATTAATCCGCTGCTGAAAATAGTCCCGTACAGAGTGCGTTTTGTCGAACATGAGGATACTGAGTGTGTTTGTCTGGTGTTTTGTGTGTTTGTTTGTGTTGCTGTGATTTGCCCGTTATAGTTTCATTCATGTTTTATGTTTGTTTCTGTCAGTCAGGTCAAATCTTTGTTAGTTTTTATATGGACACAAACACACACAGACACACCAGTACCATCCGTTCTCCAGTAAACTTCCCCGTCTCCTCCAAAGGTCTCTCCGTGGCTCCATCATCACCTCCGTCCCCCAGTGAGCTCTGGTCCATCGCTATAGCAACTGGTTGCCACGGGCGACGAGACACAGCCAGCACCAGGCAGCGTCGTCCTCAGTTGTTGTTGAGGAGGCGGAGAGAGAAGGTGCGGCACAAGCAGAGCAGCAGAGGAAAACCTGTTCACCTCGCCAGAATAAAAGCGACCAGATAAAATAAAACGGAACCAGACCTCTGGACTCTGGATTCTGGACTCTGGATTCTGGACTCTGGACTCTGGACCCTCCTGTTGATGGGGTTTCTGATTATGGTGACGACTTGCTCTTCCAGGAAAGTGTTGCCTCAATCCTCAGCTGTGATGGAGAGCAGCCGGTGACCTGAAACCAAGACCAAGACCGCCACCACAAGACCCCGAGACCACGAGACCACGAGATCACCATCACAGGGTGAGTCCCAACTTACCTTCTGCTTTCAGTCAGATTCTCCCCGAGTTTAGTCTGTCAGGTGTCTTCTGGTCCGAACTGAGGTGGATCAGGGCGCCGAGCCATGTCGCAGATGTGTGTGTGTGTGTGTGTGTGTGTGTGTGTGTGCGTGCGTGTGTGTGTGTGTGTGTGTGTGTGTGTGTGTGTGTGTGTGCGTGTGTGTGATGGCGTCTACACTGACTCCACAAACTGACTGAAGAGGTTTCATCAATATTCGACATTATTTCTTTAACATTCTGTAATTTCCTTAAATCTTTTGTTATATTTAATATCAGCGAGGTTTCTCTGATATTCTTCAATATGTCTGAATAATAATCTTCATTTTGAAACATGATTCATGCTGATTAATATGTTCTGTAATCTTCCCTGTGACGTCCTCATATCTGGTTTTGTTAGAGATCAGTTTGATTCTGTGGATCAATGAAGAATTTAACAGCTTCAGCTAATGAAGCGACCTTCATCAGTCAGCAGTCGGTCATTAGACGTCCAAATTGTCCTCCTGAAGACAATCAGTCCTTTGTCTCCTCTGAGAACATCAGGAGAACAACGTCTCTGGAGATAACGTTCTCCTTCATCATGACTGACAGGAGAATTTAGAGAACTCAGCTGTTTCCTGTTTACTAAGGTTAAAGTTATGGCAGATTGGGGGCGTGGCCTCTTTGAGTGACAGGTAGATGGGCGTATGATTGACATAAACTGATAAGCACCAAGGTCTCAGCTGATGATGGTGGTGTCACAGACATACTTGCTGTCAGAGAAAGAGGTGAAAGACGCTGAATCTGTCAACACAGGAAGTGACCCGGGGCGTCTGCACGTGCTCAGTGCGAACCTGGCGCCGAGTTGGAGGGAAGAAAAAAAGACGAGCTGTCAGATTATTTATATCCTGTTTTAACTCCTTTATATTTAGACTCCTCATGAACCTGTAAGTGTGTTTAATTGGTGGTTGAGAGACAAATGGAAGAAACTGAAAATCCAGAGAGAGAGAAAATATAACAGAGATAATAAACATCAACAAACAACAACAAAGAAGCACAAAAATACAAAGACGTCAGTTTGAATTCAGGCGAAAAACAAAAAGGGAATAAAATGAGAATAACAAAATACAGCAAAGATTAAAAGATGAAAACATAAATGAAAATATCCAAACATTAAAAATATAAAAACGTTTATGACGATTTATAAAAACAATAAAAAAGAATTTTACAGTCAAAATGACTTTTAATGATTTAGAGTTAATTAATGATCATTATAATTCTAATGAATGAACTTGTGTTGATACAGATGATTTAAGATAAATGAACATTTAAAAAACTTTAAAAACTTGAAGGCCATCTAATCATAAATGAATGAAAGTGAAACACACGTTGAAACGTTCAGTGACAACACAGACCGTAGAGAAGAAGCTCCTCCTCTTCCTGTGATGTCACAGACAGAACCCATCAGGAGTTCTGGTCTTCAGTTTGGTCCCCACCCCTCTCTCTCTCTCCTGTGGTCACTGAGTGTCTCTTGGCCCCCACTGTCCCGCCTCCCCCTGCTCAGATGACTTATTGATGAGCTGTCAGCCATCGCCGTGGCAACAATCGCTTTCCCTGATTAGGAAACAGACACTGTGGTTGTTGTCATACAAATCGATTCATCCACACATTATTAACCTGCAGCACACAAACGCACACAGTCAGGGTGTGCATTGATCTGTACTGCTGTCATGTGTCAACACACACGCAAACACACACAATCGTAGATTTGACAGTAACTAAAAGGTGATGGTCGTAGATATGTAACCTGGATACTGATGATGAAGATGATTCCATTACACACACACACACACAAACACACACACAGCTCCTCCTTCTCTCTGCAGGGAAGTGGACGAGCGGCACTGAGCGACAATCTGTCTGACAGATGACAGAGTGTGTTTCTGTGTGTGTGTGTGTGTGTGTGTGTGTGTGTCATAGAGTCACGCCTCCACGTTCTGTTACAGGAACAAATATTGGTCAGTGTCTCTACATGAACACATGAATGTTTTGTCATAGAGCACACACACACAGATCTAAGCTGTTTTCTCAGGATCAAACTCTGATAAAACTGAAGGTCTGTGCAGTCTGAGGGAACTTTGTTATGTCACAACCAAGCAGGCACTGTTTGAATATTGAATGTTGGTCAACATGATCAGCTTCTCTGGGACTGACCAGTCAAGTGATTGCCATCATGTGTACGGTTTGCGTGTGTGTGTGTGTGTGTGTGTGTCAGCTCTGCTGTCAAATCCAAACTGAGACTGAGACTCTGTTGAGCAACTCCTAATTGAATCCTGTTGTGCATGAAAGCAGGACAAACACACACACACTGAGTTCAGCAGAGCAGTAAATTCTTGTTTTCTTCTTGTTTGTCTGAGGGCTGACTGAGATTAGCCAGCTGCTCTGATTGGTTGATCTCTGAACCAATCACAGAAAGACTCCGGTCATCTGAATCCTCCAGGTTCGCTGATTATCAGGTGTGTGAGAGGCATCGAGGTCTTTGGACAAAGATTTGTGACGATGTCGTTCGTGTTCGTCTGCAGAGGGAAAGTTCTGATGTCGGGAAAAATCATGTCTAAAACAGGAAGTTCTGCTGAACAAACACAAAATCAATCTTTATTCATACAAACAGACTAACAAACTGCTTTACAGAGTAAAATCAATGAAAAGCACTGCAGACACACACACACACACACATCCTGTGTAGCCTGAGGCTGGTTTGGTTGGACGATCAGGTCTGCATGAGAATCAGGTGCTGCAGCAGAGTTTCCTCCTCTTCGTGGAAACACAACTGTCTGTCTCTGCTGCAGCACAAACACACAACATCTGAGTTCAAACACGCAACCACCAGAGATCCGATCAGGACAGAGGCAAAAAGCTTCAGTGGTTCAGGTGGGCAGGGCTGAAGGCAGTGACCACGACGTTGTGACATCACAAAGTCCCAAAAGTCAAGTTTTAAGGTCCAGGTTCTGAATCCAGACTGTGAGACCTCTGAGGACGGAGACCTTTGATACTTTCACTGTATTAATATAGAATCTGGACCTGATTCAGAAACCAAGACCACATGGAGGTGTACCTTTAGACCATCTGGACCTTTAGACCTTTAGACCATCTGGACCTTTAGACCTTTAGACCATCTGGACCTTTAGACCGTCTGGACCTTTAGACCTTTAGACCATCTGGACCTTTAGACCTTTAGACCATCTGGACCTTTAGACCTTTAGACCATCTGGACCTTTAGACCTTTAGACCATCCGGACCTTTAGACCTTTAGACCATCTGGACCTTTAGACCTTTAGACCATCTGGACCTTTAGACCTTCAGACCGTCTGGACCTTTAAACCTTCAGACCGTCTGGAGCTCTTTATAATAATGGAGAAGAATACAGAGTATTTGAAGTGTTGATGCTGCAGAGCCCCCCCCCCCCTCAGATTGACGTCCTCCTCTCTCACCCACTCTCCCTCCTCCACTCTCTTCACACCACACGTTCTGCAGCA
>CM068492.1:22838011-22918011 GCA_034769265.1 Remorina albescens
TCTTCATATTGTTTCACTTGTGTGTTTAGCTGCACTGTATGATCAGTGTATTACATAGGCAACACAGGGCAGTTCAACAAATCATTGCCATGAGAACTTTGACCTGACAAAGAGATAAGTATTTCTTAGCAAACTTGGCACACTAATGTCAATAACGGAAATGTCCAGGATTGCGCTGGTCTGGCTGCAGCAGCTGCTATATAAGCTGAAGCAGCTTGGTGTCGTTCTGTCATCACGTTCCGGAGCTGTGCAGAAATAACTGCAGCTTGAGTTCTTCGTTCTGAGCGTCGGGAGCATCATGAATTTCTGGTTCAACAGACTCTTCCTGGTCGCTGCGTCTTTTCTGTGCAGCTCAGCCCTGCCAATCGAAGAATGTCAGCCGCTGGTCACCCCCGTGTCTCTGGCTGACCCCTCCGTGGTAAACCTCTTCTGTTTCCTCTGAAAAAAACTGTTTGAAATTCTGCTGTAATTGACAGTTTAGTGACAAAGATGGTGTTTCACTGAAATATTATTCTGTTGGACATCGACTGTGTGACAAAAAGATTTCTCAGGTCAAATATTATTCGTTGCTGCGACAGAAATAAAAAATAAGCTTAGAATAAAACCTGGTGCTGTTTGAGATGCTAAACTTTTTTGGCTATAAAATATCAAGTGAAACAGTAACATTCTCTCAGAGTCAACAATAAAGAGCCAACAAACTGTGATCACTTACAGCATGACATCACTTTAGATTCGGTAACTATGAACTTTGATTTCTGACTTAATGTCCAAGAACATCAGAGCTGAACTCCCGTAAGATGTTTTATTGACATATCAAATCTGCAATTACCAATCAGCAACATTCAGCACTTCATGGACCTTCACCAACCCAACCAGCAGGGACTTTGGTTGGTCCTCAAAGCTTCTGCCTCTTCAGCTCTGGGAATCAAACGTAGACCGGATTGACTTAGAATATAAAACTGTGTATCTTCTGCATAGTCATTAAAATCCAGAGTACAGAGTGAGACGGAGCCTTCAGCTGGACGACATGCTGATTTGTGTGTTTGTGAACCGACACTAACCGATCTCACGTTGATGTCCAGCTGCACGGCCAAAACAATGTCATCTTGGCATACACTGACCACCAAGCCTTCAATGACATACTGAAAGCGACCGACAGTTCCTGGTTGAAATTCAGCGAGTCACCAGTCGATCCCAAAAAGATTGTGATGACGGAGGAGAACAAAATGTGAGTTCACACTAATTTATGAGCAGCTGTGAACAAAATGTTCATCCTCACCGTTGGTGAACTGGACCGCGGACCGATCCGCATCAGTTAACGTGAACTCTGTTACGGTTTCACTCTTTTCTTCAGGAACGGAAGTTGCTTCAGCTCATCAGTCAACATAACCATTGAAGGCAACACAGGAGTAACTGAAGGCAAGTGTCACATTCACAGAGCTGTTGGTTTTATTTGATAAGTCGGGAATAAAAACATTTAAAAAACTTTAATAGAGTTTTGTCAGATTTGTGTTCTTCCATTTTCAGCTTTTCTGAAGACAAATCAATCAGCAAAGTTTATTTTTTATGATTTTTTTCACAGCATATCTGCCCTCGATAGCTAACATGACCTCAACCTTCGAGGTGCTGCCGAGCTGCGAAGGCTGCCTCGTCTTCAACGTCAACGTCACCACCAGAGATGTCAGCAAGCTTCTGGCCCTCATGAACATCACCACTCCCATCACTGACGATGAGCTCCACATCCACGGCTTGTACCTGATGGGTAAGAAGCCGGACGGAGAGTATCACCAACTCGATGTCCAGAACTTTGGTTTAACTTGGTCTTCTCTCCTCCAGCCAAAGAATCCACAGTGAAGGACTCCGACCGGGAACATTTCAAGAAGCAGGCAAGCTGCCTGGGCTTCGATAGAGAGCCGGACTACGTGCACGACACCAAAAACGGTGGGTGGTCCTCAGAGCTCCCGCTCAAATGTCAGTCCTGCTCAAGGCTCTGCTGGTTTTTACCTTCGTCTGTCTCTCCACAGAGTTCTGTCATGAGGGCGAAGGCGTCAGGCTGTTTTAACGCCGCAGTCATCAGAAACAAACATGTCCGACAGAACCACAAAGTAAAGTGACTCAACATCATGTGGCGTGTTTTTTTTCTTTGTGGGTTCAATTTGATCTCAGGAGGATGTAAGTGATTTGTCTTGATAAACAGGAACAATAAAGAATACATTTTACACAATAAAGACTAAACTTTATTAACAGGAAGAATGACGAACAAACATTAAGCAGCTAGATCTAACTGTGTTGACTGTTACAGAGTAAAATCTGCTGGAGGAGAAAAAAAACACAAAGTTAAAGGTTCAGGTAACAAAAGGCAGAAAGATTTAACATTTCAGCATTTTTCAATATTGACCTTAATTATAAAACAGTAATTATGGACATTGAATGAAGTCAATTTTTCATCTTTACCTCAACATGAAAGTTGAAAAACAATGAAATATATTCTTTGAATTGAATTTGATGGTTACATTTAGAAGCCTGGATGAGTTGGTTTCACATGATAAGCTAGTTTCCACTGAACTGAGACGTTACATCACCAACAGGCTGCAGCCATTTTGGATTTTTTAGCAAATTTAGCAACAGAGGGTCTGAAAAACGTTCACATCACGTGATCAGTGATTTGAGTGAATGTGATGCTGCCACATGACGCCAAAGCTTCAAAGCCTGAGAAGTTTTAATAACTGAAACTGACAAAAACTGAGAGCTGCTGGCCCTGAAGTGGTCCTGATGACATTTTCCCAAAGACTGATGGATGAGCTGCTTCTGTCTCAGTCTGATCTCAGCTCAGCTGCTGCTAACAAGGCTGTCCGATCAGAACCAGAACACATCTCCTGTTGCTAGGCAACATCTGGGCCGTAGTGATGCCGACAGGCGGCAAGGAAAAGTACTCATCAGGTAGAAGATGGTGTGCATGGAAATCAAGTCAATAAACTACACGGTTAGTTTCCGAAGTGCAGAGAAAATCATCTCCTAAAATAAACAGAAACAGTAAAAAGCTTTCATCAGTGTGTTTGTCAGGAGAGAAAGTCAAAGTCTACCTGTGTGTTGGCAGTCTTTGTATTTGTCCGTGGGGGTTTTAACCCCGCGTCCTGGTTCATGGAAAACATCCAGCTCTAGACTGTTTGTTACTCAAACAGTCTGAAACTAGAAGCTTCATGGAAAAAGGGAGGGATAATGATCCATGGATCATCATGCTGGATGTTTTCCATGAACCAGGTCGCGGGGTTAAAACTCCCACGGACAAATACAAAGACTGCCAACACACAGGTAGACTGCTCTGTGTGAAGCCCAGAGATAAATATTAAAGACCCGAACCCTCTCATTAAATCTGGTGACTATAAAATGCAGCAAACACACAAAAAAAATATTGTTCCTGATAAAGCTGAAACTGTTGAATGGAATCAATTCATTTCTTCATCCATCTTCTACCTCTGATCTGTTTCCGGGTTCTGGAGCCAATCCCAGCTCACTCTGGGCGAGGGCGGGGTCACCCTGGACAGGTCTGCAGTCCATCACAGGGCCACTTCACTCATTAATGAAGTTTATCCCAGAATGCATTTGTTCTTTGTTGTGCAGGTTAAATATGAACTCCCTGCTGTTTGTCTTTAATATGTTTGAATCATCGTTTCTCAGAATAATGATGGAGGCGGACTCTAAAACATCATCGACAATAAAAACAAAAACTGAAAAAACAGACGACTGATGTGAAGCAGCGGGGGCAGCGTCAGTGTGTGAAGGTTCAGGTCAATAGCACAGTGTGCTATTAACACAATATAAGGGATGAGGAGGGACATTTTCCCATAGACTTCAGTTAAAGGGAGGAGGAGGGACATTTTCCCATAGACTTCAGTTAAAGGGAGGAGGAGGGACATTTTCCCATAGACTTCAGTTAAAGGGAGGAGGAGGGACATTTTCCCATAGACTTCAATATAAAGGAGGAGGAGGGACATTTTCCCATAGACTTCAATATAAGGGAGGAGGAGGGACATTTTCCCATAGACTTCAATATAAGGGAGGAGGAGGGACATTTTCCCATAGACTTCAATATAAGGGAGGAGGAGGGACATTTTCCCATAGACTTCAATATAAAGGAGGAGGAGGGACATTTTCCCATAGACTTCAATATAAAGGAGGAGGAGGGACATTTTCCCATAGACTTCAATATAAAGGAGGAGGAGGGACATTTTCCCATAGACTTCAGTTAAAGGGAGGAGGAGGGACATTTTCCCATAGACTTCAATATAAAGGAGGAGGAGGGACATTTTCCCATAGACTTCAATATAAAGGAGGAGGGACATTTTCCCATAGACTTCAATATAAAGGAGGAGGGACATTTTCCCATAGACTTCAGGTTTACAGACGGGTCCGTTGGTACCTGCAGCCTTTGATCCCGACAGCAGGTGGCAGTAAAGCCCCGCCCGCCCTGTGACGTCGAACCCACCCGTGAAGAAAACGCTGTGTCGTCACTTCCTCAGATTTTCAACATGGAGTCCGTTTTGAAGCTGAGTTTCTGGGAAGACGGACCGAAGCCGGGACAGTTCTACTCTTTCCCCGGCGGCGGCAGCAGCAGCAGCGGGCCGGGCACATCATGCGGGCCGGTCCGACACACACTGTGAGTGAGCCGCTCCCGGACCCGGAGATCCGCTGTCGGTTTCGGTTCGAGCTCCGCCGCCGTGCTGTATCATCATGGAGGCAGCTAACTGAAGCTAAGCTAGCAGAAGGGTGACTCCGGCTGTGATGTTGTCACCGCTCGGACACACGGAGACTTTTTACTAATTCCACTAACTCAGAAATGAACAGAAGTTATTTTAAAGATTTAAAGCCGCCAACTGGCCCGTTTGTTCCCGCTCTGCTGACTAATGCTAGCTGCTACTGTTAGCTGTTAGCTTCTGCGGCTGCCTCCTATTTATCTCAGTTTCTGGAGCAGAGAGCTCGTTCTGACTCATTTACAGCTCAAATTCTCTGATTCACGTTAACATTTCTGAAGTCGGTCAAAACCTTTAGTCGAAAAATTAAACGGATGGGAGGTTAAAACAGAAACATGTAAAGTTAAACTGAATCACTTCCTTAAAACAGCCCGACTATCAAAGTGTTGGATCGATATAAACACTTTCTTCAGCTTCGAGTTTGTTAAAGGTTTCAGTATTATTAAATCCACCTTTAATCGTCTCGATCGATCGATAAATACCCAAGAACCAAATGGAAGGCTGCTGTCATCTAATCAAAGCTAAGCCAAGTTCATAATCCAAACTACAGGAGCTGCTTTATTGAAGATCCACAACTTAAATTGTTGGCACCATTTGTGTTGTTACAGCAGCAGCCCACAGATCAATTCTGTCTACATTCAAAAACCCAAACACGTCATCATCACTTTATATTGAAACGAAAATCTAATTTAATACAAAGATCATTGAAACTGGAATCGCAGAACAATCAGCTTTATAAGTTTGAGCGCATACAGGGCGTTTGACATAAATGTGACCACCTGGTTAATAAGTAGTGCGAAATATATATAATAATGACAAAGGGGAGAATACACCTTGACTGCAGTGTGTGTGGGTCAGCTGCTCTGTATCATTATACTGTACATGTAGAAATAAATAAATCACAGCCTGACTTTTTTTAACATCATCTAGCTGTGATGTCACTAAATATTTAGTTGAGTTCTGAGGTCTGTCAGAAACCTTTATTCTGAAAACATCCCATTTTATCCTCTTCTTGTCAGATCTGACACAGACCTGTCTTGTCTTCCTGCAGAAACCCAATGGTCACTGGGACGTCGGTGCTTGGCGTGAAGTTCACTGGTGGCGTCATCATTGCGGCGGACATGTTGGGTTCATACGGCTCTCTGGCTCGGTTCAGGAACATCTCCCGCCTCATGAAGGTGATGGTGAATGCTGACATATGAGCTGTGGTTAAGGATGAGCGTGACCTGAACTGAACAGCTGTTTGTGTTTCAGGTAAATAACACCACCATCCTGGGAGCCTCTGGGGACTACGCCGACTACCAGTACCTGAAGCAGGTCATCGAACAGATGGTGTAAGCAAATATGTGGTTTAATGTTAGAAAAGCCCACAGGAAGTGTCTCCTCCTGCACCATCAGCTGGTCTTTGGAGCCTTCTTTGGTTATTCTGGCTAACAGAGTTTTTATGTAGATAATAAGACAATTTCAATGTGTGTTTTTAATTTGTTCCGGTTTTCTGAGCTTCTCTCCTTGATTACAGAGAACAGAGTCTTTCCTGAGTCAAAGAGAACTAGCTGATTCTGAATATGTGGAGACTTGCAGACAAATTTAAAAATAAAACCACAGAAAACACTCAATGTGGCTGTAAGAGGGTGAAAGGTGAACTGGTGAGCCCTGCAGAAATTTCGTGGTGGTTCTGTCTCCGTCAGGATCGATGAGGAGCTGCTGGGTGACGGTCACAGCTACAGCCCAAAGGCAGTCCACTCCTGGCTGACCAGAGTGATGTACAACCGTCGCAGTCGGATGAACCCTCTGTGGAACACGGTGGTGATCGGAGGCTTCTATAATGGAGAGAGGTCAGAGCTCAGATTGGTCCATCTGGTCCCTTAGACCTGCAGGTCTCATGTCTGATCCAAATCATAATCACTAACCAGTCCACTGTCTTTCCTCTCACTAGTTTCCTCGGATATGTGGACAAGCTGGGCGTGGCCTACGAGGCTCCCACAGTGGCCACGGGCTTTGGAGCATACCTGGCACAGGTAACGAGTTCTCTTTCTGGACTAAAGCTTGGGTCCGCTCTCTCATTGCTGTCCACATCATATCTGGTCTCATCAGATCTATTAGAACTGGTTTGGGCTCTGGGGGACTTGGTCAACCTGAACCTGATCAGGATGGTTTGCAGGTTGACCCATGGTGGAAATGACTGAGTCTGAGAGTCTGATCAAGTTGTGGTCTCTGGTCACATTAGTGAATTATTGTGTGTGAATGTCGACCATTGTTGTGTCCTCAAAATGAAAAGCAGGCAATGAGGTGAGTAACAATGACGTTAACAGAAGAAGAGAGTTAAATAGTGAACAAAGTGGGATAATGAACTTAGAATCAGTGTTTATTTAATTGGTCAATAATTTGAAATAAAGATGAATTGAGAAAAGCCAACAGAAATCTTCTTTCTATAAAAGAAAAGTGATGCCTATTAAACACAAGTGACTTGAAAAATGACCACCCGCCCTCCTAATGGGAGTACCTGCCGAATCACCTGCTAGACGCCGGTGTAATGAGCAACTCGTTGCAAAAGGGAGGAGAGGGGGTGGAGCCTAAAAAACAGGACAGGTTAACACTGTGACACCAGGTTAAATAGCACAGACAGTATAAATAAAGTTCACTGAAGTGTCTTAAAGTTTAGATGTTAAAGGTGAAGTTCAGTATAGTTTAATGTGGATAAACAGGGACAGTGTTGTATTCCTTTCATGGTGATTTTCATCCATCATGTTTTTTTATGGTGTGAAGTTACTGACAGAACTCTATGTGTGTTTGTGTGCAGCCTCTGATGAGGGAGGTGGTGGAGAACAAAGTGGAGATCACGAAACAGGAGGCTCGGGACCTGGTAGAGCGCTGCCTCAAAGTGCTGTACTACAGAGACGCTCGCTCATACAACAGGGTAAGTCCAGGACCTCCAAGACCGGGTCCAGGTCTGTCAGGTCTGTTCTACAGTCCCTGTTGACCCGGCAGGTCATTTGTCCAATTTGGAACCTCGATCTTCACTGCTGTGATGTTGGGATGCTGGGGCATGTTGAAACAAAACTGATGTTTGTTTTTTCACTTCAGCACGAAATTGCCATAGTAACAGAGGAGGGCGTGGAGATCATCGGTCCTCTGTCATCTGAAACCAACTGGGACATCGCTAACATGGTCAGGTAGGGTCAGAGGTCGGAAGTTGGAGGAGGAGGCTCTGGACCAGCTCACTGCTGCTGTAAAACTGGCTCTTCAAAAAGTATCATTCAGATTTACTGACAGTTTGTCAGGTGGTGAGATTCTTCTGGTGTCACTTTGTGTTAACTTGCCGTCTCTGTCTCTGCAGCGGCTTTGAGTGAAGACGAGCTGCAACTGATGAAACCTCGCTGAGCTGCATCACAGACTAACCGCTCTTATGAAACATGTATTCCACTAGCTTTTTTTCTGATATTCAGTGTCTCTTTTGTATAATGGAAAATAAATGTCATCAATACAAAATGATGGTTTCTGGTCTTAACTGTATTTAGATGTAGTGTTGAAAACGAGAAATTTCTGCCCAGTGAATAACACACTTCATATTTTGGTTCACTAACTATTTAAAAGGTGATTGATGTTTTCATATGTTCACATTTTGGAAACAAAAGGGCTCGCTTAACATCATATATTTGTTTAATCGATTGTATTAGATGGTATTTTCCTAAAAGAGTATATCCACCTGAGAGATTTTAGACTAAACGTACATTTTGGTCAACAATACAACCATATACATGTAAAGATTTGGCATTATATCAGTAAAATACTCCCATCGGAGCCTCTGTGGTCTCTGTGTCTCTCTGAACCGGATAATCATGCAACATAAAGAAACGTTTAATACATAATTTAATATTTTGTGAAGCGCTTTCACTTTCATTGTCTGAACAGCCGGCTGTTGCTAGGCAGATTTCACCCGATGATTTCATCTGTTTTGTAACTGGGCAGACCAGGAAAACGCGTGCAATCAGAAAATTCTCTGTCACAAAAATAATTCTGCTCGGCCAATGAAATTCCACTCGCGTTTGGTATCCGGGTAGATTAGTGGCAGCGCACCAATAGGAATAGACGTCGGCTTTGTAGTTAGGCAGACATAACGAAGTTGTCCAATCACAAAAAAATCTGTAAGGGGATTTTTGCTGTATCTTGGCTCAGGTACTTTCTTTTTCTTTTTAAAAATAATTACTCAAAAGCGGCCGGCCGAACAGATGACACATTAATAACAGAATAAATAGACCGTCAAAGGGAATATTCTGAAATTAAAAACAGCGTCTTAAAATATATTTAAAGGGTGTTTCGGGGCTTGATAGCTAATGCTATCTGTTAGCAACTAGCTAGTCTAGCTAGCAGCGAGCTTGTAGTTAGCCACGCCGGAGTGCAGCTAACATCAGCGTCAGCCGGACCGCCGTGTCCCGGTCCGGTGAGCCCGGTTCCCTCCGGTGTCAGAACCACCGACGCTTCTGTCTGTGATTTCAGCAGCTGACGGGTCGAGCTGTCGCGGTCTCGGGCAGCTAATGCAGCGGGTGTTTGCCGTCCGTTAGCCGGCTAGCTGGCAGCAGTGAAGCCGCTGGTCGGTGTGTCGGTGGATGTCGGACTCATGCCGGTCCGCACCGGGAGCTCAGCGGGCACACTGCGGCCGCTCACACCTACACGTGTCCCGGTGTTGATGTCGGGGGAGGGCGGTGACGGTGGCTCCCGTGTACTGCAGGAACATGCATCCTGTTCCGGCTGTCGGAGCAGCCTCCAGCGGCACAGTGACAGCCGGCATGTGTCCCCTCCACCGGACTGGAGCCTGAGCTGAACCCGGGGGATGGAGGGGGCAGCTCCGCTGCTGCAGGACGGGCTGCCTGCCGCCTGTCTGCGGTCACCCGGGGTCACTCAGGTCCGCTGGCTGGAAAAGTGTCAAACATCCTGAGTCGGAAGTTTTTGTCACATACTGGATGTTTTCTGAGCTGCTGTGACAGAAGCAGCTCAGGATGTGTCTGTCAGGGATTTAAATGTAAAGCACAGACTAACAGGCCCAGTGTCAGGCTGCCAATGGTGTTTTTTAAGTCACTTTGTGTTCAGCTCTGTGAATTGTCATTTTGTATGGTTTTTGTCTCTTTGTTGTCATCGGTGTCTGTGTTTTGCCTTTGTGGTTGTGTTGGTGTTTGTCATCTCTGAACTGAGATGTGTGACCCCCACAGATGGTGCTGCTCAGCACTGGTTAGTTGGTCCAGATGTCGGAGGACCAGCGACACCCGCGGCCTGAGGTCTCCCGGCGGGGGGAGGGCAGCCTGGAGGTGGGGGAGGGCGACACCGAGCCCAGCATGCTGCTGCAGAAACTCAAGAGTAACATCTCGTAAGTGATGCAGGACCTGGAAGGTTTTGGAGGTCGAATGAATGCATGGAAGTTTAAAATGTTTCCATGAAGGTCCAGATGATGGGCCCATCTTCATCATCAGCCCTCACTGATACGGTGTCTGTCTTGCAGGAAAAACGTTCAGATCAAAGTGGATCAGATTCTGGTAAGATTTCCAGTCCAGATTAGTCCAGTCCAGATCAGTTCAGTCCAGATCAGTTCAGTCCAGATCAGTTCAGTCCAGATGGGTTGTGACTCTTCTCTTCTCCTTTCACAGCAAGACGTCCAGCGATTCTCAGACAACGACAAGTTGTACCTGTACCTCCAGCTGCCCTCAGGACCCAGCTCTGGAGACAAGAGGTCAGAGCTGCTGCCACTACACAGCTGCATGATAGACTCTATAATGATAATGATCTATTAATAACAGTTTTTATTATATTGTATTTATTTTTATTATTATTATTCTGTTACACAGTATACAGTGTGTCTTGCTGCTGTGAAATGAGAATTTCCCAGTTTGTGGTCAATAAAGTACATCTATCTATCTATCTGTCTGTCTGTGTGTGTGTGAGAGCAGTGGTGGAGACTCCAGCTCGTTCAACACAGCCGACCAGTTTCATACCTGTAACTGGATCCGCAGTCACCTGGAGGAGCACTCCGACACCTGCCTGCCCAAACAGGACGTCTACGAGACGTACAAGTGAGAAAACGCACAAAGACACACAGTTCACATTGTATAGTTGTTATGGGTTTGTTGGGTTATGTGACCTCTGCCTGCTCCTCATCCTTCAGGAGATACTGTGAGAACCTGCAGCATCGTCCTCTGAGCGCCGCTAACTTTGGGAAGATCATCAGAGACATTTTCCCCAACATCAAGGCACGGCGGCTCGGTGGCCGAGGACAGTCCAAATATCCTTTTACCAACTCCCACACCTGAACCTAAACACAGAGGACAGATCTTTTCTCAGTGATTTGACTTTTTTTTTTTTAACCCTGTTAATCTCACAGGAAGTGTTTCCTCCACCATCAGCTGGTCTTTAGAGCTCCCTCATGGTTTGACCAGTTTTTTTTTTCTATATATATTTAGAGCATTAGAGGCTTTGGAGCTGATTTTTCATCATTAATGAGCAGAACTCCTGATCAGATAAAGATAGAAACTTCAGATCAGCTCTAGAACAACCCAAACACATGAGGGGAACTTTTCTTTGCTTATTCTGCTTTACACGTTTTTTATCTGGAAAATAAAGAAACATCCAGTGTGTGTTTTTAGTTAGTTCTTGTTTTCTGAGCTTCTCTCCCCGATTCCAGAGAACAGAGTCTGAACGGAGTCAGACAGAATCAGATGAGTCTCGATATGAGGTGACTTGGAGACATTTTAAAAATTACAAACACAAAAGGAGGAAAAAACAGAAAAGCCTGAACGAAGCTCTAAAAAAGAATCCACAAACACTGAGGCTGCTTAGGTCCAGCTCTGTCAAGGTTGCTAGTTGAATTCCTTAACCTGGATCATACATACTGTTACAGCGGCATCAGGAGGAAGACGGTCCTCAACATGCCTCTGCTGCCCAACCTGGACCTGAAGAATGACCCAGTACACAAACACTGTTTCTTCTATTATAATGTTCCTTTTTCTTTTTTTTTTTTTATTTGCATGAATCCATTTGTGGATTTGACCTCTTCAGACGTGAGCTTCTTAAATCCTTAATGTCCCAGTCTGACATAAAGATCACCTGAGACCATAAATGCTTGACGTGTATTTGTGGCTCCTTCTCCTCCTTTTCCCACCCTGAGCCTCTATTGGCTGTTAGCAGCCAACCTTAATGTTCTCAGCTGTTGATGCTCCTTCCTCTTCCTTCTCAGGCAGAGCTGACCGAGCTGGTCCAGACCTATAAACAGGAAGTGACCGAGGCGGCATGCGAACTTATCTGCGATTGGGCTCAGAAGATCCTGAAGCGCTCGTTTGACACGGTGGTGGAGATCGCTCGGTACCTGATTCAGGAGCACATCGTCAACCCTCGTTGCAGCCAGGCAGAGCTGGTCACATCCGCTGCGCTCGCAGGTCTGTCCCACCCAGTCCAGGCGTCAGGGCCCATTGATGTTTCACAGGCCTTTGTCTGATGTGGACTCAGGAAGTCCAGTAAACAAAAGACATCCACAGCTGCTGCAACATCATGTTTCTGAAGAGCGTCAAAGACACGAGTGCACTCACAACCTGACAACTAATCAGACAAGGGTCAATGACTTCATTGTGGTCTTCCATTCTGTCCGTCCTAAAAAGACTCGAGTCCGGATGTATCTGACGCAGGTTTTACTCTCAGATCACGTGACCTGCTGCTGTCTTGTCTCTAGGAGGTCCAGCCAAACCCCACAAGGTCATCAAGAAGGCTCCAGTCCCGTTGAAGGCGGAGGGGGATCCTGCAGACCAGAAGGTGCTCGATACTGTTTCAGGTCAGTCCCTGACTACATTCAGTTCTTGTCTGCTGCTCACAGCTTCCTGTCTGTCTGCAGAGGGAACCCGGAGACTCGTCCTCCTCGTCTTCACTGAGGCCGCCGTCCGGTGACAAATCTGCAGCCACCAAACCCTCCCCCCTGGACGCTCCTCCCCCCTCCTCCTCCTCTTCTTCTCTGCGTCCCGCGGTAGGTCACTTTTTCTGTTTTCCACAGTGATCAAATAACTAACCGATCTGTGATCAATAACTGATTGTGGGTGCAGGTTGAAGCCTTCATGAAGCAGTTACCCAGAATCCTCCCTCGGAGCTCCATCCCTGATAAGACCCAGCTCTCGGTCCGCTCCTCTCCACCCTCGCTGGCGCCCAAAGACGCCTCAGGTGTGGGTGGGGCATCTGGGCCCGGTGGTCCGGCCGCCGCCGCCGCTGCTAGTGGGGGTGGGGTGAAGGTCATTGCCATGGCGACATTGCCCCAGCAGCAGGGTGCGCCTGTCCCAGTGATGATCCTGCCTCAGGGCTGCCTGTCCTATGAGAGGGAGGTTGCCCCGCCCCCACCGCCTCCCCCTCCTCAGCAGCAGCACACCGCAGCAGCCCCCACCTCTGTGGTCCAGAAGGTACGAGGAAACGCCAACAAGCGTCCCATGGAGGCGGCGACGTCCGGCAACGCAGCAGGCGGGTCTGGAGGCTCAGCTGCCAACGCCCCTCCATTGAAACGCAAACGTGGACGACCCAGGAAACCTCGGCCGGAGGATGCCCCCCCACCTCCTGTTACCACTGCTCTTCCTCCTCCGCCCCCACCTCCTGTGCCCCCGTCCCACCCTTCCATCATCACGTCACTGACTGGTGGCGTCATCCAGAAGGCGTCGTCCTCGTCGTCCTCATCCTCGCAGCCGGTGTTGGAACTGGTGATCCAAGACCAGTCCGGTATCGTTCTTAGTCAGCTGCCAGCGGTGTCAGAGCACCGGGGGGTGGTTGTGCAGTGTCAGCCGGGTGGGGGGGCTGAATCGGACCGTCACAGCCGGCCGCTGCTGCTGCTCCCGAGTCCAGGGAACCCCAGCTGGGAGCTGGCAGCCTCAGGACGGACCCAGATGGTTGAGGTGATCCAGAAAGCTCCGAGGCCCAGCAACAACAACAGCAGTGGACCCCCCCCTGCAGTGAACCTCCCTGCCCCCACCCCTCCCCTGCCCACGGTGCACGAGGACCAGGCGGAGGTGGAGATCACACTCACACCGATGGAGCTGCAGCCACTGCTTCCTGCTTCCTCTTCTTCTTCTTCTGCTGCTGCCGTCCCCTCCTCCTCCCCCTTCTCCACAGTGGGGAAGAGTGAGGACGAGGAGGGGGGGGGCAGCAGCAGTTCCTCAAAGAGAGAGGGACACTAACTCTGTTCTTACTCATTGCTCTTTTTTTTTTTTACCAGCCGCTCCTTCACTCAGCTTTTACCTCACCTGCAACACAGCCCCGCCCCCTTACCTCTCTTCTTCCTCATTGGTGGAAATCCCAGATTGGCAGCAGCAGAGAGCCAATCAACGAGGATAAATGATGCCAAAACACCAACATGCTGCCCTTCCACTGCACTTGTAAACAGACTGGACACTGACTGACTGACTGTACCTTCCTCTGATTCAGTGCTTCCTTGTCTCCTCGCTCTACTCACTCTATGACCTTCTCTGTGCTGAGGTCTGATCATCTGCTGCAGCGCCTCCGCCTCTTCAGATCAGCTGGTTAGTAGAAAAACAACAGACAGATGAAGGAAGGGGGAGATGACAGAGCAGAGGAAGCAGAAAGGGAGACGTGTTGAGTTCAGCCTGAGATGGACCGACACTACGGGTCAGCCCTCTGACAGAGCTGGGCCTTGGGTCCACTTCAGTCCACTTCAGGGGAACTCTGTTGAACTGGACTGGAGGATGTGGATCAGGTTCTCTCTCTGAGAACAATCAAGGCGGGAAAATTTAAAGTTTGTGACTGAACGAGAACCGAAGCTCAGCTCTGCTTCCTGTTTTAAACAGCTGGGGGAGTGTGTTATCAGTGTCGGTTCAATGGATACTCCTGTGTGTGTGTGTGTGTGTGTGTGTGTGTGTTCCCATCACCTAGAAAGCTGGTGTAAAAACTGATGAGAGATTTTAAAATTCCTTATTATTCCAATTTATTTATCATCTGCAGATAAAATAAATACTCTCAGATTAAATTTAATTTACAATTAAATGACTTTGATAAAATAATTTAATTAGAAAAAAATGGAACAGACACTTCCAGTCAGATGATCAGGGCTGGGTTCATTTAGATGAGATGGTTCAGGTTGTATGACCTCCAATGACCTTTAATGACTTGAGGACAGAAGACTGTCATGTCTGTGCAGCTGCTCAGTTTAGTTTAGCATAAAGCTTATTCTGGCAACCTGTTTCATGTTAGTTTTAAACCCAGTGATCATATCAATTAATCTGATTCACTGATCGATTGTGTCATCTAATACTCATGTAAATGTCACATGACCTAAACACCAAAGTCAGCTGATTGACTGGAAATGAGATAATGAACCAGACAGGAAGTCCAGTCGGTACTGAGGAAGTGACGTCCAGCCCCGATGACCGCAGTCAGGCTCGCCTTGTCGTCTTCGTTAAATTCCCACTTTGCATTTCCTGATCACTAGCTCACCAGGTGGGTGAGCTAGTAGGTGTTAGTTCCGGCCTGTGTGTGTCTGTGTGTGTGTGTGTTTGTGTTGTCTCTCCGTCCTGTGACATCGAGCGCTTCAGGTCAGTTAAAGGGACGCCGCAAACTTCTGACTGTTAAAATGTGTTGCATGATGGGAAAGTGATTTTTAGCACTTGTCATTTTTCCAGCACTACCAATAATGTCCAGTTAACGGGAGCACTAACGAGGCACACGTGTCATTTCCTGTCACTGAAGAAGTTTTTCCACCAAGTGGGAAAAGTGCGCGTTTCACTTTAACGGCCGAGTCTCCGCCCTTTTCAGACTGAAACTAATGAAAAGTTGCACTGTTAAAGACGTTAAATAAGAAAGTCCTTGTACGTTATGAGTTTATTGTTTATATGCATTGAGAAAATACATCAAGTATTTATGGGTGATGATGTAACATTGTGCTTTCTGCTTGCACTCAGCCAGAGACCGACTCTGCAGCGTCGGCTTTATTTTTTATCGCAAGAATTTGGTCAAAATGCTTTTTTAAAGTGTTACGTGTTATTAAAGAGGGAAACTCTTTCGGTTTAATTAAAGAGATGAAGACTTTAAAGCAACGTTTCACTTACTGAGCGATGAAATGAACTGAACTGGACCCAGCTCTGGATTTGTTGTTGTTGACCTTGCAGCTTCTGACCGGGGTCAGACTCAAAGTTCCCAGGTCAACAGGTCTCGCAGGTCAAGACTTCATATGTTTTTGTCAATTTGATGAAGGAGAATTTTTTGTTAAAGCCTCCTGGAGAAAAGTTTCTGGTCACTTTATTGTCCTCACCTAACGACATCAGAAGAAGTGAAATGTTGCTTTTTGTCTCGTTTGGAGTCATCGTTAATGGTTCAAAGAGAGCCTGATGTGTCCTCCAGCGGTTCCCCTCGGCAGGACTTACTGGGCTGAACTTGGCAAACCGGACAGGAAGTCAGGAGCAAGGAAGTGAAGGAGGATGTCTCAGGTCGGACCAGTTTGGACCACTAACTGGGCCAACTGGACAGGCTGTGTTTCCTGAGGACACTGGATGGATGTTTGGACCTGATGTCCCACATCTGAATCTGGGAGAAGTTCAGATGTATAAATGTTAGGGAGGAAGCTGAAAGACAAGCAGCTCTGTGGACGTTCAGACCCCCAGGACACCTGGACTTAATGTGTGAGGCCGAGGAAACCGGTTTTGTCCCAGTCCGCCCTGCAGGGGGAGCTCTGGTTTAAAGGAGTTGGTGTTTGTTGGATCTTTCACTGTGGAGCCACGATGCTCAAAAAAATGAACAAACAAAAGAAGAAACGGGTCAGATAATCAAAGATTAATGGATCGGGATTCGGGTAGCAGTGCGTTGACTTTAAAGGATCAGACTCAACGACACAACGTCCTCTGACGTCACTTCTGTACAGGATCAGTTTTAACTTTAACATTTTTGCTCAGCTTTAGTTTCACCATCTGATCTCAGGTCATTTTGAGTTTTCAAATGTTCCAACATTACTGTGATTTAATTTAAGTTTCACTTTGATTCAACCAGCTCAGATTCTAGTCCCTAAAACTTGGTCTGAATCAGATGGAGGATTTTATCAGTCTGGTTTGAATAGTTCTCCTTCTGTTGATGAAGATCTTCTGGACTAATGAGCTAAAGTCAGACCAGATAAGGATCTGATCCAGGACTTGTTCTCTAATGTCCAGATGGACCAGGAGGAACCAGTTTAGATGTCTTTAACCTGATCTGCTCTTTCAGTCTGCTTCTGAGATGACGGTCGTCCGTCAGCAGCAGAAAGTAAAACTTCTACTCAGTCCACTTTCTAATTTGTTAGATTTTTTTATTTTCACTTCAACACAAACTTTAAAGTGAGTCAGCGAATCCGAGGCGAGATGACGAGACGTTTGGTCGGCGAGCTGATCCCGGTCCAACGCTGCGATTCACGTGTTGGTGCTGAAGTCCCAGCCGGAGCTGGAGGTGGCTCCCGTCGGTCTGAGTCCTGGTCTGGGACTCTGTCAGACAGCAGCACCTGCAGCTTCCTGCTGTGACTGTTTGGTGTTTTTCTGATTGAATCTTGCAGGTTTTCTTTGTGTTTGTTTCCTGTCTGTTGTTGTACAGTTTGTTGATGTGTCGTTTTCTTCTTCTTCTGACTTTTGCTGATCTTTTAAATCTGTTTTTGATGTGAAAGACGCAGCGGCTTCCTGCATGGTTTCCTCCCAGTGGCTGTCTGTTTCTCTGTGTTGACCCCCCCCCCCCTTTGGTTTGGAAACCAAATCAGTAAAATGCACCTTTACTTTTCCTGTGCGAGTCTGTTTTGTGTGTTTCTGCAGTTTTTTGTGACGAAAGACTCACAACATTAATGTGAATCTATTTTCCTACTGACTGACTGGAATAAAGGATGTGACATCACCGGCAGGAAGCTGATTCTGATCTGACTCCTTCTTTCCTCCCCCCTCCGTCAGCAGGGGGCGCTCTTTGGCCCTTTCTTCTTCTCTGTCTACATTTCCTGCCTCAAATGAGGAAAAACTTTAAATGAGGTTAGATTTGACAGAAGGGATCAGCTGCGTGGGGTCATGTGATCACACAGACCGGAAGTGATAGTTTCCCAGCTGTGTTTTTAACAAACTTCAGACCACTAAAAAACAAAAACATCAGAATTAATGAAGAAATGACCTTTAACCCCCAATTAGACCTGCCGGCCTTGAAAACTCCGCCCCCCCGACGTCACGGGAAGCTAAAGTAAACATTCAGTGACGCAATAAATATATATAGCTTTCACATGGGAAAAGGGGCGGGGTCTAAGTTTGTGTAAAGATCCAAATTTGTGACGTCATAGAGAATAAGGTGTTTATCATACAAACAACGAGATAAGATCCAACAATATAATGTACCGATGTGTTGTTGTTGTTTTCTGCAGCCTGATTCTAATCATGACGTCACAAAACCTTCTGACCATTGAAAACTGTTTATTTGGAGAACCGTGGAGGAGTGTGTGTGTGGTGGGGGGGTCCAAACGGAAACAGAACCAAAACTAGAAGGTCCGGAAAAGTAAGCGGAACCGGTACTATCCTGACTTCAAAGTAAAAGCCCACACATACAAGTTGCACACATTGACAGACGATCTCTGGACCTGGACTTGGACTCTGCAGTCTCTGCGGTGACCAGGGGGCGACCCACCGGAACAGGAAGTCAGACTGTCCTGAGAAGTCCACTGATCCTTTTTACGCTTTACTGAACCGGACTTTGTGCTTTTATTGTGTAAACTCAGCGGAAGTGTGTGGGCTCAGACTGCGGCTGTCTTGACGGATGTTGCGTCACCGCTGCTTTAAAGCGGAGTCAGTCTGATCCGGGCCGAGAACCAGATGGACCGTTTCAGACCTGAAAACCGGGACTGAGACCGGAACAAAACCGGCTCAAAGACCTGGACTCAGAGCGCGAAGAGCCGGGACCAGAGCCGGAGTGAGCCCGGAGGCCTGGAGCTCTGAGCCGGAGACAGGCCGCTGCAGTTCCCGGTAGGTGTTCCTCCTCCGCCGCTTCGCCTTCTTTCTCCGTCCTGGTCCGGTCCGGTCCGGTCCGGTCCGGTTCAGCAGTGGGGGATCGTCTCGGTTGTCTGGGTGATGGTCTCGGGGCTGAGGGCCTGGTCCTGCCCGGCCCGGCTCCTCCTCCCCCGGTTTGTTTTCATCAGGAGCCCCCCCCCCAAAAAATCTGGATAACTTCTCTCTAATGTCGTGACGTCACTGTGACACCTCCACGACGCTGACGTCACGTTTTAGCCGTTTCACCCTGAGGGCCCTTCGGCCCCCCCCCCAGACTCAACATGCTGACATCCCTCTCTGGTTCTGGTCCTCAAACTGGACCTCAAGGCCTCTGGGGTCAGAAGTCCAGCTGCCCTGATCCACCTGGACCAGATCCACCTGTTTCTCTGTGTTGAGGCTCCGCCCACTCCAACACCTTTAGTTGGTGTTTTACTTTGAAAACGCCAGTGATATATTAGAAGAGGTTTTATTGTGAAAAGCCAAACCACAACAGAAAAACCTCAAGTGAATAAAAATCAATCGATCGATCGATCGATGCAGAAAAGTTTTAACAGACAAGCAGATTTAATGACGGACGACAAACAAACTAATCCGACAGAAACCGTCGTTCAGCTTCATGGAGACGGTTTTTGTGGAGAAACTTCATCAGCTGCTTCTGTTGGAGAAAATGTTGACTGAAGTCAAAACTCCCTTCACATCAAATACAGACTAACAATCTGACAGCACAAACATGAGTACAGTGTGTGTGTGTGTGTGTGTGTGTGTGTGTGTGTGTGTGTGTCCTCCACCCAGTTTGATGCTCCAGAAACTCAACATCTGGAAACCATCTCACACACACACACACTCTCTCTCTCTGCTGATGACATCATGCTCAGCTGTGTGCAAACAGCGTGTCCTCGTGATGATGTCATCAGCAGGAGTTTGATCCGGGACCAGGATCAGGATTCTGCAGCTGGAATGATCGTCTGATTAAAGCAGCTCGTCTCATTAATCTGTTTACATTTGATCAGCTGTTTCCTTTCCTGTGCATCTCAAAAACAAAGGTGGTCAGGGACGTCTTGATGAGGTCCATACCTCAGAGACTGGGTGTCCCAGGGCCCGGTCCAGGACTGTGGGTGTCTCTGGGTCCAGTCCAGGATGGTGGGTGTCTCTGGGTCCGGTCCAGGACTGTGGGTGTCTCTGGGTCCAGTCCAGGATGGTGGGTGTCTCTGGGTCCGGTCCAGGACTGTGGGTGTCTCTGGGTTCGGTCCAGGACTGTGGGTGTTTCTGGGTCCGGTCCAGGACTGTGGGTGTCTCTGGGTCCGGTCCAGGACTGTGGGTGTCTCTGGGTTCGGTCCAGGACGGTGGGTGTCTCTGGGTCCGGTCCAGGACTGTGGGTGTCTCTGGGTCCGGTCCAGGACGGTGGGTGTCTCTGGAAACAGCTGGCTCAAAGTCTCTCTCTCTCTCTCTCTCTCTCTTTGTAGGTCCCTCCACCAACATGGCTGAAGCCGAGGTCTCCCTGTCCTCAGCTCTGCAGCCTCTCCATCTTAGCCCCGCCCACTCTGCTCCTCCCCCTCCCTCCTCCTCCCCCACCACCTTCTCTTGCCCCTCCTCCCCTTCCAGTGCCTCCTCTTCCTCTTCTTCCTCCTCCTCTTCTTCCTGCTCAGAGAGCTCCTCAGACTGTCCGAACCATCATCATCATCATCACCATCATCACCACCCCCGCCCTCAACTTCAGCTGCCCCCGCCACCCCCCAGTGAGCAGCCGTCCTCCCCCAGCGCCAGCCCCCGTAGCTCCTCCCCCAGCGGCAGCATCGGCAGCTCCGGCAGTTTGGGCAGCAGCAGCACCAGCGAAGGCATCGGCAGCAGCGGCACGTCGATCGGCGGCGGCGACCTTCGAGGGCCGAGTCCGCCTCTAGATGTCATCTCAGAGGACGCCATGGAGATGGACCTGGGAGTCGACCAAGGTAACCCAGAACAGGATCCATTGATTGATTGATAAAAATTGATCAGGTTCAAACTTTCAGGTTAAAGTCATTTGAAGCTTCAGGAAATTCCTGTGAATCCACGTAGTCCTGATCCAGGTCTGGGTCTGAACAGGTTTAGGGTGAAGGACTCAGGTCAGACCATGACGAGGATTTCCGTCTGAAAACACAAAAGAGGGAGGAACCTTCTGTTTCCGGACGAACTCTAGATAGATCCGTAGAGAGCTCCAGAATGTTTGTTCCTCCACATTCGGGATCACCGTTCTCAGATTCTGCCTTCTGTTTCAGTCATCGACCCTGAAGTTGCTCTGAAGGCCTGTCAGGAAGTTCTTCTGAAGGTCAAACTGCAGAACAGAGAAGTGCCTGAACAGCAGCAACTGGACAACAAACAACCGGAGGATCAACAACAACACAACGCGGACCCGACGGAGCTCAGCGGTCCTCAGTGGCTCCTCAGCGCCGACAGCGGTTCCATCAAAGAGGAGGATGAAGGTGAGGAGGAGGAGGGGCCTTCTGGACGTGTTCACCTGCAGACCCGGGCTCCTTCAGCGCAGCAGGAGTCGTTCTCTCTGCCGTCGGCGGCGGCGTCCAAACAGTCCTGGCTGCTGCGTCTCTTTGAGTCCAAGCTGTTTGACGTTTCCATGGCGATCTCCTACCTGTACAAGTCCAAGGAGCCGGGCGTCCAGGCGTACATCGGCAACCGGCTCTTCAGCTTCCCCGACAGCGAGGTGGACTTCTACCTCCCGCAGCTGTTCAACATGTACGTCCACATGGACACCGAGGTGGGGGACGCCATCAGACCGTACCTGGTGAGTTCTGAGACGCCTGCCCAGCCTCCTGTCCTGGATCAGGTCTGGACAACATCAACCCTCCACCATACTGAGTAGGTGCAGTTCTTTGGGCTGTCCGAGAACTGCACCTTCTCAGTATGGGGCGGGGGGCGACCAGGGGACAAACAGGGGACCTGGACCTGATTGAACAGGAGGTCCAGATCAGATTGTGTTCTGGTGTCTGATGTCCGTTCTGGTCTCTGTCAGATCCACCGCTGCAGATGCAGCATCACCTTCTCGCTGCTGTCCGCCTGGTTGTTGGGCGCCTACTCCTCCGACATGCACATCTCCACCCAGCGTCACTCCAGAGGAGCCAGACTGAGGAAGCTCATCCTGTCCGACGAACTCAAACCTTCCGGTCTGTCCGACGCTTCCCGGCCGACGTCAGCATCCGTGTCTGAAAGTCCGATGGCATCGCCGTCTCACCGCCGCTGTCACCGCAGACACAACAGCAGCAACGTGGAGGCCTCCGGCCCCCCGTCCTCTACATCCTCCGGTCCCTGTCCGGACAGCCTCGTCCCCAGGGAGGAGGACGTCTTTGTCTCCCCGTCCAGAAGGACCCACCAGAGATCCAAGTCAGACGCGACCACAGCGAGCAGCGGGCCCGGCGCCGGCCTCCGGCGGACCGGCAGCAGCCCGAAGGTGGAGGCAGTTCACGAAGAGGTGAGGACCGACAGCAGGGACAAAAGCTGGGCTCATTATTTAATAACGTTTATGTAATAAACTCAGAGAAATGAAGTCAAATTAATTTAATGTAATCAAGTCAGCTGAACTAGTTTTAATAGCAAAACATTTATACCATAAAATGCTGAGCTGGGGGGGGCGGGGTCAACTCGGCCCAGAAAACACAGCTGATTATTAATGAAATGGTTGAATATTAACACGTTAAAGAACTGATGGAGGAACGACGAACGAGGTTCAGCTCAGTCAGACTGTTTTCTGCAGCTGGTGATTATTGATCTGATTGATCATCAGAAACTGATCGTCCACCAGCAGATCTGAACTGTCTGACTGCAGTGATGCATGATGGGAAGGTAACCCTGAACCTGGTCTCTCTGCAGCCGGAGCGCCTGCGTCCTCAGCGGGAATTCGTCAAGTCTCTGCTGTGCATCGGGAAGCGTTTGGCGACGCTGCCGACCAAAGAGCAGAAGACGCAGCGCCTGATCTCCGAGCTGTCGCTGCTCAACCACAAGCTGCCGGCGAGGGTGTGGCTTCCCACCGCCGAGCATCAGCACCACGTCTGCAGGATCCCACACACGCAGGCCGTGGTCCTCAACTCCAAGGACAAGGTACCGGGGGGGGCGGAGCAACTACATAACCATGGTAACCGGATGACGTCAACCTGCTCCAGATGCCGATTTAACTTCCTGCTCCTCCTCAGGCACCGTACATCATCTACGTCGAAGTCCTGGACTGTCAGAGCTTCGAGACTTCTCCGGTTCCCGTTCGAATCCCAGAGACCAGAATCCGTTCGGCCCGGTCTGCAGAAAACCTGGACTGCGGCGGTGGCGTCACCGCAGCGAACCCCAGCGGGATGACATCAGAGCACAGAGCAGGAAGTTTCTCCGCCGTCCAAAACTACGACAATGATGACGAGGCGTGGGCCACCGACGACATTGGACAGCTGCAGGTGGAGGTGAGAGGTCACCTGATCCGGGACGATAAGACCGACGCACAACTCAACACAGCTCATTGTGTCTGTCTGCTTCTGTGTGTGTTTGTTGCAGGCAGAGGCTCAGACCAGCAGCAGCGACAACATCAGTCAGTTTTCAGTCGACAGCATCACGAGTCTGGAGAGTAAAGAGCCGGTTTTCATCGCTGCTGGAGACATCAGGTACACAACAAACACACCAACATACACACACTGACACTATATGAGTCCAGTTCCAGGCGCTGATCTCTGTCTGGTTCTGGTTCTGGTTCTGGTTCTGGTTCAGACGCCGCCTGTCGGAGAACCTTGCTCAAACTCCGACCTCGTTCAGGAGGGACCCTGAGGACCCGTCGGCGGTTGCTCTCAAAGAACCCTGGGGGGAGAAAGTCAGGTGAGGTCACGACCGCCGCCACACAGGCATGTCTCCATCGCCATGACGACACTGACAGTCTGGGTCTATGTCCACAGGCGGATCAGGGAGGGTTCGCCGTACGGTCACCTGCCCAGCTGGAGGTTACTGTCGGTCATCGTCAAGTGTGGAGACGACCTGAGGCAGGAGCTGCTGGCCTATCAGGTGCTCCGACAGCTGCAGGTACGGCCTCACCTGGACGCTCACCAACTCACCTGTCCAGTCCTCAGTCACCTGACTGACCTGTGTGTGTGTGTGTGTGTGTGTGTGTGCGTGTGTGTGTCCAGTCCATCTGGCAGCACGAACGAGTTCCTCTGTGGATCAAACCGTACAAAATCCTGGTGATGTCATCAGATAGCGGGATGATTGAACCCGTCATCAACGCGGTTTCTCTGCACCAGGTACACAGAGGATTATGGGAAACTGATGCTCTGGTTACCATAGAAACCCCAGGATTCACAGCAGATGTGCTCTTCTCCTGCAGGTGCGTAAACAGAGTCAGCTGTCTCTGCTCGACTACTTCCTGCAGGAACATGGCAGCTACACCACCGAGGCCTTCCTCACGGCGCAGAGGAACTTCGTCCAGAGCTGCGCCGGCTACAGCCTCATCTGCTACCTGCTGCAGGTCAAAGACAGGTGGGACACGCCCACACGGCCTCTGATTGGACAAAGTTCTGTCAGCAGTTCCTGATTATAATCAACAGAAATCACAGTTTCCCCTGCATTCAGTCTTTATGCTAAGCTAGGCTAACGAGCCTGTGCTGCTGTCCCTGTGCAGACACAACGGGAACATCCTGCTGGACTCTGAAGGCCACATCATCCACATCGACTTCGGCTTCATCCTGTCCAGCTCTCCTCGGAACCTCGGCTTCGAGACGTCGGCCTTCAAGCTCACCTCCGAGTTCGTGGACGTGAGTAAACGGCACTTCCTGTTTCTCAGCTGAGCTTCCTGCTCTGCCGGCCCCCAGGTGTTGGGGGGGGCAGGGGGAGGTGTTCGGGGACCAGGGTGATAGGTGTGTGCGTTTCAGGTGATGGGGGGTCTGGATGGCGACATGTTCATCTACTACAAGATGCTGATGCTTCAGGGTTTGATTGCAGCCAGGAAACACATGGAGAAGGTTCTGCAGATCGTGGAGATCATGCAACAAGGTGATGCGTGCACACACACACACACACTGTCAGCTCTGAGGTGTCAGGCTGCAGGTCCTGGTCTGACCCAGTCGTCCTGCCCCCCCCAGGTTCCCACCTGCCCTGTTTCCACGGGTCCAGCACCATCCGGGGCCTAAAAGAACGTTTCCACATGAGTCTGACGGAGGAGCAGCTGCAGCTGCTGATCGATCAGCTGGTTGATGGATCGATGCGCTCCATCACCACCAAACTCTACGACTCCTTCCAGTACGTCACCAACGGCATCATGTGACCACACATCTGGGTCCTGCACAGTCCTCCTGGACCTGGATCTGGATCTGGAATAAGACCAGATCTTCACTTGATCTTGTTGAAGAAGATGAAACTTCATCTGAGACTAAACTCACAGAGCAGACCTGGACCTGGACCTAAATCTGGATAAGGACCACGACCGGGACAGTTTCTCCAACATCATTGTCTCTGTCCTACAAACTAACATGCTAACGACGTGTGAGCATATTTAAGGAAGGCAGAAACAGAAACATTCCTGTGAACGAGGAGATCAGTGACGATCAATAATGATCGATAATGATCAGTGATGATCAGTGTCCTGGATATGTGAATGTTTTTTTTTTGTTTGTTTTTTTTTTTAAACCGTCCACTAAAACTGAACAGACGTGTCCTCGGTGTTGAGGAGTGAACACTTCCTTTCTGTACGTTAACACTTCCTGTTGTTACTCACGTTGTGACATCACAGAGGCTTTATTCCAGTTTCACATCTGCATCATTTCTCCTCTCATTTCAACATTCAAGACATTTTTAGCAGGTTAGCATAGACTAGCTAACAAATCCAGTAGATGCAGTGTTAGCTAGCGTTACCTGAACTGATTAGCTTGCTAACAGTTTGTTTGAAGTCTGTAGCAACCTGCTTATCAGAACGAATGTAGAATAGATGAGCAGACACGAGTTAGCAAGCTATCCGGCTAGCTTGTGTTGCTCAAGTTTAGAACTAAGTTGTTTGGAGTTTAAAATTGGCGGAGACGGAACAAAACCAACCTTCGCTAACGAGTCATGCTAATGGCTAGCAACCTGATGATATGAAATCAAACAAATGTAGCCTGTTTTTCTTCTATTTACAAAATAATGTAAATGATGAAAAGTTTATTTAAACGTTCATTCTCAAACTTCCCAGAATGCTGTTCACTAGCTCACTTCGCTAATTTAACATTTCAGACTTGAAAAGTTTTAGTTTTCATTCTTATGGATTTTAGCTCATTCACGAACTTTAATTGTCGTCAGACTGATTTCTTGTTTGTAGCACAACAGACTCGTCAGGTGACAGCTATCGTTTCAGTTTTACATTTTTCTTAATTTTTTTCTGAAGTCTGAAGTTAGCATTAGCATAACGAGCTGCTGGAATGAAGCCGATGTTGTGTCGCCGTCGTTAACATTATTATTAACATCTGTACAGCTGTTCTTTGTGTTCTGACCACTATTGAAGAAGCACAGACGTGTTATTGTCATGTTATCCTCCGCTAACTGTTAGCCTAGCTACTTTATACGCAACCCCAATGCAGCCGTGACTGAAGTTTACCTGAAACGCAACTTAAATAGCAAAACTCTATTCTTGGTTGTTCTCTTGTGAAAATGTTTGTGTGAATGAAGCGAATTCTGGACGTATCAATGCAACAGGACGGACCGTTCAGGTTCTGACCTCAGAAGTGCTTTTTTCAGACCTTAGACCACTTCAGACCAGAGACCAGGTTCAGCTCTGACCGTCGTCCTCTTCGACGGACAGACCAAAATGTTTTCTAATTATTCGGACACATTTATGATGCTAAATGTCACTTTTTGAATCAAAACAAGTGAAGAGTGTAAAGATGTGTTTTTAAAAAAATAGTGGATGTTTTTCTGGGTTGGTCTGCTGAGTCCGGAGAGAACGTTTCAGTCCGATGAAACTCGTCCCTGACACTAAAAACCTTCATTGCCTTGTTTCTTCTTCATCAGAATCTTTAAGTGCATTTATCGCCAGACAAACTTCTCTTTTGTTTTTCATTTTAACACGAAAGCCATTAAAGCCTGTTTAGTTGGAAGCAGCAACATGGTGTTAATTTCATGGGAGATGCTAATGATGCTAATGATGCTAAAGAGCTGAAAAAAGCTCCACATCCAGCCAACATCAGGCTGTGAAACCTGGCCCCAGGTCTGGATCAATGGAAATGAAATATCATTAACACGACATGTTTATTCTTTAATTATGAAAACTGTATTTCATGAAGAGCAGAAATTTCCCTAAAAATTCAGAATCAGGTTTACTTCAAATCAGATTTTTCATTTTGTTGCAAAACAAATTTATAACTCAGAAATATTTTTCTATAAAAAGTAAAACGTAATTTTACATTTCAAATCAAACAAATTTTAAGAGTTGAAGTAAAAAGGAAAAGTGACACACAACTTTTAGATTATTCATTCAAACTTTATTGTACAAGTCATTTTTTTTTAAATTCGGTTAAAATTCAGTGTCAGCTTCTTCATTTTCATCAAAACTCAGCAGAGAAAACCGTCTGAATTGAAAACTTGACGCCGTCATTAAAGAAATGGCCGATGAAGGGAATGCTGTTTGAGTGTCAGCTTCCCCTGAAACCGGACCAGACGGCGACCTTCGGCCGAGATGTCGACAGCCGTTTAAAAGCAAAAACTTTATTAAACTGATTTTCTTCACGAATGGAAGAAAACCGATCGTGTTCCCAGAGGATGAACCGCAGAGACCCAACGTCCTCCAATCAGCTGAGACAAACGTCTTTGACAGTTAATCAATAATCACACATTCAACCTTTGACCTCTGAACCACAGATAAATATTTAAATCTTACACCTTTAACTGATTAATGACAAACAGCTGATTAATAACTGATTACGTCATTTGAACAAACTTTATTAAACGTCTCCTGGCAGACAAAGCACTGGGGTTTGGCATTGAGCTGACTGTGTGTGTCTGCATGTGCGTTTGTGTGTCTGTTTGTATGTTTGTGTGTGTTTTACAGATGAGGATGATGAAGAGTCTAAAGGAGGACACAGTCTGAGTCTTTGTCTCTCCTCCTGGCTTGCTGTGACCCCTGACCTCTGACCTGCAAACAGGAAAACAACAGTGTATTAAGCAACAGAATGAAAACTGGAGGTTTCTGGATACATTCTTCAGGAGCGTCTGCCTGACCTTTGACCTCTGCCAACAGGAAGGACCACAATTTCAGTCTAAAATATGTTTGTGCAGTGACCTGATCACATGACTGGTACAACCTGTAGGAGGACAGGTGTCTCCTGTTTTCCTCTGCTGTCTCACCTGTTGTCCCGCCTGTTGTCCCGCCTGTTGTCCCGCCTGTTGTCCCGCCTGTCCTGGTCCCTGTTGCTGCCGTTGCTGATATTCCTCCTGTTGAAGCTGGCGGGCCAACTCCAGGTCACTGAGGGGCCCCGGGGCCCCGTCCTGCTGCTGCAGGGACACGGCAACCAGGTAGTCCTGACAACAACACAGATAGACAGTGCTCAGAGGGTCTGTCTCACCTGGCACACCCCACCCCAGTCCGTCCCTGTCTCACCTGGTCGATCTGTCTCTGCTGGTCCTGGGTAGAGGGGGGCAGGGTGGCGGTGGGCGGAGCTCTCTGATGACACAGTCTGAAGTCGGAGTCACAGAAGTTTCCGTCTCCCTCAACGTTATGAAGAGACTCCCAGACCAGACTGTCCTCCTGCAGGAAGCCCTGATCTGTGACCAGCAGGTACAGGTAACCCTGAGGGACAAAAAGCTTTAACAACACTGACAGGCATGTGTGTCTGTGTTTATCTGTGTGTGTGTGTGTGTGTGTGTGTGTGTGTACCTTGTGTTTGATCATGGTGCTGAAGTGGTTGTTCCTGAAGAAAACAGAAATCTCTCCCTCTTTAACTGTTGTGTTGAGTTCACACAATCCGTGATACGACAACTGAGTCGCTGTGGACTCCAGAAACTGCTCTGCTAACAGACCTGGACCACAAACACACAAAGAGATACACAACAGAGCAAGAGCTCTTGATTCCCAAACATGATTCATCAGTGTACAGTCAGTGTGTTTGTGTGTCTGTGTGTGTTACCTTCACTGACTCGGCTGCTGTCAGCTGAGAGTTTGTAGTCGATGATTTTCTCCACCAGCTGATTGTAGCTCAGTTTCCCCACAGCAGCCGCCATTTCTGGACTCTACACACACACACACACACTTCAATGTGACAGTGGGGCTCTGCAGGCTGTGTGTCCTGTATCTTCTGTGTCCCTGTGTGTCCCTGTGTGTCCCTGTGTGTCCCTCAGACTTTGACAGTGTACCTGAGGATCCAGCAGCCAGCCGTGGTACAGCGGGATGTCGAGCAGGTCGAACACGATGCATTCAGGCGTGTACTCAAAGTCCGACACTCCGGTGAAACGGACGTTCACGTCCAGACCTGTGGACAGCTTAGGGAGGACGGCCATGGCATCACTCATGTTCTACACACACACACACACACACACAGCAGTGAGCTGATTCATGAAGAGATCTCTTGTTTGAACTTCATCTTAAATAACCTGGTTTTTAATGTGTTAGTCTGTGTGTGTATGTTTGTGTACCTGTTGGAAGTTCAGCTCCATCCCATCAGTTTTCTCTCTGGGTGTGACCGACAACACACACTCTCCTACACAAAGACACACACAAACATCAGCTGACAGCTCTGTCCCCTTGACAACGCCTGAACAGGTAAACAACAACAACAACAACAGTGTCTCACCCAGGTGAGCCATCAGTTCCTCAGTGGTGACAACTTCAGTCTGAGCAGGAAGCTTCGCCTGGAGACACACAGAGTCATCAGTCATGTGGGTTTGGAAGATAATCTACAAAAATCTGTCCCTGATGACTGTGTGTGTGTGTGTGTGTGTGTGTGTGTGTGTGCGACACCTTCCAGCGCAGGAACAGTGTGTTCATGATGGCGAGCAGTGGACAGGGTCCGTTCTCGCTCTGAGTGATGATGGGCGTCTTCTTATCCTTCCAGCTGATCCACTTCACCAGGTAATAGACTGGGACAGCCGGTCTGGACTCTGGCGGTCTAGACTCGGCAGCCGGACCTGAGGAAGAAGAGGAGGCAGGAGGAAGAGGAGCATCTGCAGCAGCAGTGCCCCCTGTGGACAAGAGGACCATAGTGTCACTGCGGTGTGGACCACAGCTGAGACATCCGCTTCATCATCCTCAGTGTTACAGAGTGGGATCAGACTCACCTGCAGGTCCTGGTGAGTCCTGATCCTTCAGACCGGGGACCCCTGTGGACTGGGAGCAGCCTGGAGCAGAGCACGTCGAGGACAGACCGTCCTCCACATCCAGGGAGCTTCCTGTGGCCATGAACCCGTCTGACAGCTCCAGACTGGGGATGGACAGAGACGCCGAGTCCGTGGACTCCTGCTGGTCCTCCGAGCCGCCACCTGTCACCACGGACGAGCTGTCCTCCAGGTCCAGATCCAGACCTGCAGACACAGGACCAGGGAAAGATCAGAGACCAGAGTGCTCTGACATCCTGAAGACACCAGAGAACACTCAATGACCCCCGATCGCAGATCAATGACGTGATCGGCAGCAGACTTCCTGTCCTCTCTGTGTCCAGACACTGGCCACTCTCTGGCCAACAGCCAATCACTTTCCAGAGCAACAAAGGCGTCTCCTGTTTCCCTCCATTTCTTGAATGTGAACCGGCTCTGTGACAGACCAGCTGATCCTCTGACTCAGAACCTTCGGACCACATCACCCCATCAGATCCAGACCTGTAGTCCTGCTCCCCGTTATAAAACCTGTAACTTCCTGTCAACAGGACCTTTAATGAGGCTCCACCTCTATGACACAGCATATAAAACAGCCTCATGGTGTCACTCAGGTGCTATGAATTCTGGGAAGTGGCTGTGTACACCTATGGCCACAGACGGTTTAGTCTGGACCAGGTCTGGGCCTCACCTGGGTCTCCTGCTCTGTTCTGTCCCCCTACGGTTTCCGTGTGTCTGAGCAGGGTTGACACATGTTCTTCTGTGGTGACTGTGGTTACCGTGGTTACCGTGCCATTTTCAGACGCGACCACTGAGGACTCTGCTGGTGTGGGCGTGGCCTCCTCCTTCAGGTCTTTACCAGGTAGAGGACTGTCAGCGTCTCTCATGTCCAACGTCTGCGTCCGGGCCGGCTCCTCTGTCGCTATGGTTACCATCAGTTCTTTGGAGACACTTTCTGTGAGAGCGGGGTCGATCAGCAGATCTGCCGTCGCCGGCTGCGAGCTGGACTCGGCCATCGTCAGCTGACAGACTGGTCGGCGCCGGAGAAACGAGGTCCACTACGTCACAGGACGAAGACCGGCTCCTTGTAGATTTCGGGAGCTGAGGTCGTCATGAGTGACGCAGCCTAACCTCAGACAAAGGACTGACGGAGCAGCTTCAACATGGCGACGAGGGGACGCAGTACAGCCGGCTTCAGATGTGACGTCAGTAATCTGAGGACGACTTCCTGTCACACCTGTGGACAAACAGACAAGAGGAGCAAACGTTAAAAACATCTGATTGCCAGCTGACGTCACACGGGGGGAGGGGATCAGAGAATGACTGGTCAGGTATTAAACTGAGCAGAAGGTAAACATCTGAGTCAGCTCCCAGCTGGACTCCGATGACATCACTGTGACATCACTACAGTCAGAAGTTCTCTGAAAACAACATGAATGTTGTGAAGAAGATTCAGAGTCACTCAGATCCCTGAAAACCGGATCCTCCTCCTGATCCTGATCCGATTCGGGACCTGAAGCTTCACTTCAGGTCTTTTCTGGGGCTGAACTTGTTGTTACAGAGATTCTGGTCCAGGGCCCCTGATCCCCGGGGCCGGATCTGGTCCTGGTGCTGCAGGGGGGACCTGTGGTCGGGGTTAGTCCGCGGGGACCGGGTTAGGGTCGGTGGACTCCGGCCTGTTTCCGGACCGGGACCTGAACCTGCTCTCTGCCCCCGAGCTAACCAGCTATCGCCTCGAGCTAACTCACCCAAGTTCCTGTCGATCCGCAGAGATCGAGTCCGGTCCGCCCGGGACCCGGCGCTGATCTGGCCCAGGTCCCCTCAATGGTCCGGATCAGGTCGTGGTTCCGGTCCGGTGTGACGGAGTGTTCGGTGCTTTCGGTGCTAACGGTGTAACTGGCGTGTTAGCTGTTTACATTCGTCTCTCCCCTCCCAGGCCCCGCCCACCGTCAGACACGAACAGACCGCCGTGACGTCACATCCGCTCGACTTCAGACGCTGTTAGCCGTTAGCTCCCGGTTAGCTTTAACGCTGTACCGACAAAACATACGCAGCCAGACTCTGTGGCCCTCAAAGAGACACAAACAGAATCAACGTTAAAATTATCTGTTTAAGATGATTTTGGTTCAAATACAGAAGAATTTACTTCGTCAGGAAACTCTGAACCCGGCCAACAAACATTATCTGAACTTATTTACAGGAAACATCTTCCTCATCAAATCGGCTCAAATCGGTTCAGATCGGCTCAGATCGGCTCAAATCGGCTCAAATCGGTTCGGATCGGCTCAAATCGGTTCAGATCGGCTCAAATCGGCTCAAATCGGTTCGGATCGGCTCAAATCGGTTCAGATCGGCTCAAATCGGCTCAAATCGGTTCGGATCGGCTCAAATCGGTTCAGATCGGTTAAAATCGGCTCAAATCGGTTCTCGTTGTTAAAGCTGGAGTTAAATAGATTCATGTGGGTCCGTGGAGCCTGAAGGACCCTGAAGGACCCTGAGGGTCTGTGGAGTCTGAAGGACCCTGAAGGACCCTGAAGGACCCTGAGGGTCTGTAGAGTCTGAAGGTCATCAGTCATGCCCCCGGTGCATTCAGGGTAACTATGTGAATCTTAATATCTGATAAGTTAACAGATGTGGATCCAGGACACGGTGTGGACTGATCTGTGGACCGGGGTGAGATCTGATGGTCTGGGTGTGGGATTGGGTTTCTCTGTCGCCCTCCAATAGCTCCAAGCTTCACTCTGGAAATTGAGGGCATCAGGCCGGATTTCATACCCGGTTCCTCAGCTGACACTGTCCAGGTCATCCAGGTCCAGCTTTGAGTCCACATTGTGTTTAAAGTCCGGGACTCTTCTGGTTCTCATCAGTTCAGTTTGTTGTTTTCTTTATTCATTTCTTTATTCGTTCAACTGATTCACAAACACTGTTTTCTAATCTGAATACAATTCCCAGGATGCATTGCACTCAAGTTTAAATTCCCAGAAATCCTTGCTCAGATTTTTCAACAATGAAGAAGAAAATCCAGACGTTACAAAACACGTCAGTGCGGAAGGTGTGAACGTTGACCTCCTCGAACAAAAACATCAACCTGAGCAGGTGAGAACTTGTATGGAGCCGATCCCCCCTGTACAGTCATGGTTGTCATGGTAACAGGGCGGGTACTTGCCAGCAACACACCACATTCCTGCTGTCATGTTTCCTGAAAGCACGAGACAGACACGACAGGAGGAGACAGACAGGACAAGTAGAGACAGACAGGACAGGAAGAGACAGACAGGACAAGTAGAGACAGACAGGACAGGTAGAGACAGACAGGACAAGTAGAGACAGACAGGACAGGAAGAGACAGACAGGACAGGAAGAGACAGACAGGACAAGTAGAGACAGACAGGACCAGTAGAGACAGACAGGAGAGGAAGAGACAGACAGGACAGGTAGAGACAGACAGCTGAGGATCCAGAGTCCACCCATAAACTGATAAAAGCCGTGGTGATGTCATCAGGTGCGTCTCCAGGTGTGCAGCACCGGTTTGTTTGGTGATCTGGCTGTTTGTCCTGAGGCCGTCTCACCCGTCTCTCGTCCCACAGCTGCTGCAGAGGAACTGTCTCTCCTGTGAAGCTGCTGTAAGTCTGTATTTTCTTTTAATGTGGTATTTGTCTTTAATTTTGTTGTTGGGGCGTCTCCTTCCCGTCTGGCTGTCTCTGACATCAGAGCTGTGTAAGTAAAGTTTCCTTCAGCAGGTTGGTTTGACTCTGACAAAGTCAGGTTGGAAGAGTTCGTCCTCAGAAGTTTGAAGACAGGCTGTCCTTTTGGACGTCTCAGACTCTGATTCTTTAGTTTGTCTGAAAGTCCAGTGTTTTATTTTCAGTTTCGTTGAGGAGAAAGTTTGAGGCTAAAGAGTTTCCTGTTCGACTGGAGTCACATGGTCTGTTAAACAACGATCAGCCATAACATTATGACCACAGACAGGTGATTACCTGGTTACCACGGACACCTGTCAATAGGTGGGACCTTCCTGATCTGTAGGGGACGGGACCTGACAAAAGGAAAACCACTGGACCACAGGGTCCGTGGTCTTTTCCAGCAGGATCAGGCTCCCTGCCCTGCCACTGAACAACATTCAGGAGGTTTGTGGAACATGAACCAGTTCAGGGTTTTGACTTGGCCCCAGATCCCCCAGATCTCAGTCCAGTCCAGCATCAGTAGGATGAGATGGACCAACAAGTCCAGGTTCAGGGAGGATCCAACTCACAATTTATAGGACTTAGGATCTGCTGCTAACGCCTTAGTCCAGATCCCACAGCTCAGCTTCAGAGGTCTAGAGGAGTCCAGACCTCCAGGGTCAGGATCAGGTGGTCTGAATGGTCTGGCTGATCGGTGTGTAAGAGTCTGTTGTGTTCACTGACTGAAACTTTGTCCGTAACCAATCAAACTTCCATCATGTTCTTCTGAATCTTCACAGCAGCAGGAAGAATATGGAGTCCAGAGAGGAAGAACAAGAGGAGCAAGCGCCCAGGTCAAAGTTCACTCACTAGATTTTAACTCTAGAGGTCAGGTCACATTTGTAGTCCCGCCCACCGCTCAGTTTACAGACCTGCAGCAGCTCTGTCTGTGCTAACTGCTAATGTCAGCCGTTCAACAGCTGTATTGCTGCTCTCTTCCATCTTTGACGTCAGAGTCACGGCTCATCGGATGGATGAAAAAAAGAGGACTGAATTTAAAGTGTTTATCTAAAAGTACAAGTTCACAAAAATGAAGAAAATGATTCCCCGAAGTTTATTAACATCCATCTTTCTGTGAACAGACTGGAGACACCTGAAGAAACAGAGAGCATCCACAGCTCCGACAGCATGACCGCTAACATTGCTAACACAGCTAACACAGCTGACACTGCTAATACTGCTAACACAGCTAATACAACAAATACTGCTAACACAGCTGACACTGCTAATACTGCTAACACAGCTAATACAACAAATACTGCTAACACAGCTGACACTGCTAATACTGCTAACACAGCTAATACAACAAATACTGCTAACACAGCCGACACACTTAATACTGCTAACACAGCTAATACAACAAACACTGCTAATACAGCTGACACTGCTAATACTGCTAACACAGCTGACACTGCTAATACTGCTAACACAGCTAATACAACAAACACTGCTAATACAGCTGGCACTGCTAATACTGCTAACACAGCTGACACTGCTAATACTGCTAACACAGCTAATACAACAAATACTGCTAACACAGCTGACACTGCTAATACTGCTAACACAGCTAATACAACAAACACTGCTAATACAGCTGACATTGCTAACACAGCTGAAACTGCTAACACTGCTAACACAGCTAATACAACAAATACTGCTAACACAGCTAATACAACAAACACTGCTAACACAGCTGACACTGCTAATGCTGCTAACACAGCTAATACAACAAACACTGCCAACACAGCTAATACAACTAATATTGCTAATAATGATATAACTACAACTACAGCAACAGCTAATGAAGCTTCAGCCACCAACACAATTCCTGCTGCTCCATCTCATGATGAATCAGGTCCGTCTTCATCATGTCCTGATCAATAATCAATCACAGCTGTTATTGGCTGTTAGCTGCAGCTAACTGAGCCAACACTGTCAAACTGAAAGTCTTCTGCTCTGACCTTGATTTTGTTTGACTTTCATATCTGAATATTTCTTATCTTGGTCCTCAGAGGGTACAGGTGAGCTGGGGAAAGGAAACAGTGCTGCCATAACAACGACAGGTGAGTCAACAGGTGACGGGAATTAAACAAGTCTCAGTGTCAGTGAGTTTCTGTTGTTTCATCTCCAATCTCTTTGTTTTTAAGATGAAGGCAAGTTGGAGGGAGAAACTTCTGAGGAAGGTGAGAACTCATCATCATCATCATCTTCCTCAGACTGAAGCCTGTGACCTCATCCTGACCTCACTGCGACCTCATCATGTCCTGTCTTTGTCTCTCAGTAGGCGGTATTGAGCAAGAGTTTGATTTCCACTCAGGTATCTTCTCTCCATCCTCCTCTTCTTCTTCTTCTTCTTCTTCCTGTCTGACGTCATCTCTTCCTGTTGTTAGGAGCAGCTGAGGTCAAGTCGACTCTGAACGGAGGCAGACCAGGTACAGCCAGAATATTTCCAACATGAAGAATAATGATCACACAGTTATAGACGGGATGGGATAATATTTTAGTCCCTTAATTTGGTCCCAAATTAAGATCAATCACTATAATTATAAACCTAGCATGTATATTTTAAAATATACAGTAAGCTGGTTGAATTTATAAAACATCTAAATGAGAAAAAATAGAGTAGAATAGGATAAAGAAATGATAAGACGAAAATAAAAAAGCCATTCAAATTTTATGCTGAATATAAATAAAAATAAAAGATTTTTCATCTAATGAATCAAATGAGTTGTTCTGATGATGAATATAAAATCATCTGTATGATAAAGTGGATGATGTGACTGAGTGTGATGTGTCCTGTCTCAGATCCTCCCACCAATCTGGATCTGTCACAACCAACAAAGAAGAAAGTTCTGGCGGCGCCAACGCTCAGTTTATCTTTAGGTAACAGACGAATAAAGAACCAGGAAGCATCACGGAGGTGATGTCACCCGTTGGTCTGAGGAGTGGTAGGGCGCAGAGCTGACTGCTCTGTCGTCCGTCCTGATTGGGTGTTACAGGTTTGTCAGGCTCAGCTTGTGTTGCTGGTTCTCAGGTCGCAGTGAGTCCACGGTCTCTGATGACTTCCCCTCGGCCTTCCTCTCCCCCTTCCTTGATGATGATGATGACGATGAAGACATGGGTCTTGACTTTGACCTGGATGCCATGCAAACGCCCTCTGACAGTGAATCGCTGCTCTTCCCCATCTACGACCTGGACCTGGAAGGTAAGAGGTCAGAGGTCAAATGGCCGGCGGCACAGTTCACACGTAAACGTTGACTCATTTGGCAGACGACCTGCGGCGTCTCGGTGTGGCGTCCTTCCGATGCAGACCAGCCGGTTCCAAGTCCAAGTCTGACTGTCAGACCGGACCAGGATCTCTGGGGCAGGAGGACATGGTGGACGGTCAGGGCACCAGGTGGCGCTGTTTCTCCACAGGAGACCCCCCCCAGGAGACCAAGGTCAACATGAGTGTCCTGGAGCCGTTTCTCCGGGTTCTGTCCCACGGAGGTAGGACCCGCTGCAGGTGGACTCAGCTGTGTGCCACTTTACCTGGTCTCATCCTCACCTGTGGCTCCTCCCTCTCTGCCATCTGTCAGGTTACCATGGAGACAGTCTAAATGACATCATCGTGTTCTCCTCCTGTTACCTGCCAGAGAACAGTCTGGACAATTACCAGTATGTGATGGACAACCTGTTCAGGTAAAACACCTGAGGACAATGTGGTGTCACACAAACATCAGTGAAGACCATTTAAAGGTTTTAACGTCATTTTACTGTTTATCCAAAATGAATCCGTGTTAGCTGCTCTGGGAAGCTGCTACATGCTAACAGAAACTTTCTAACAGTGAAAACACTGATGCTGTCTGTCCCTACCTGTCTGTCCACAGGTATGTTGTGGGGACGCTGGACCTGATGGTCTCAGAAAACTACGTGATCATTTATTTTTGTGCTGGAGGTCAAAAAGAAAAACTCCCAGGAATCAGTTGGCTCAGAGAGTGTTACACCACCATCCACAGGAGGTACGACCAGTTAGACACCAGTCAGACATCAGTCAGAGACCAATCAGACACCAGTCAGACACCAGTCAGACACCAGTCAGAGACCAATCAGAGACCAGTCAGACACCAGTCAGAGACCAGTCAGACACCAGTCAGAGACCAGTCAGACATCAGTCAGAGACCAGTCAGAGACCAGTCAGAGACCAGTCAGACACCAGTCAGAGACCAGTCAGACACCAGTCAGAGACCAGTCAGAGACCAGTCAGACACCAGTCAGAGACCAGTCAGAGACCAACCAGAGACCAGTTAGAGACCAATCAGAGACCAGTCAGAGACCAATCAGAGACCAGGCAGAGACCAATCAGAGACCAATCAGAGACCAGTCAGACACCAATCAGAGACCAGTCAGAGACCAATCAGAGACCAGTCAGAGACCAGTCAGAGACCAATCAGAGACCAATCAGAGACCAGTCAGAGACCAATCAGAGACCAATCAGAGACCAGTCAGACACCAGTCAGAGACCAACCAGAGACCAGTCAGAGACCAATCAGAGACCAGTCAGAGACCAGTCAGAGACCAGTCAGACACCAATCAGAGACCAACCAGAGACCAGTTAGAGACCAATCAGACATCAGTCAGAGACCAGTCAGACACCAACCAGAGACCAATCAGAGACCAATCAGAGACCAATCAGAGACCAATCAGACAGAGCGATGACATCATCTTTGTTTGTGTCCTGTGTTGGGCTTGTTTGTGTCTCTGAGTCCACCAGGGGGCATCAGACACCTGAGGAAACCTGTAACCTGTAATGTGGTCTTCCTATGGGGACAGGTCCAGTCCTGTGTGGTAGCTTGTTGTCTTAGACCTCCTCCTGGTCTGGACCAGACTGAATGTCTGTTCTGTTTTTTCAGGCTGAGGAAGAACCTGAAGGGGTTTTACGTAGTCCATCCCACCTGGTACATCAAGGCCCTGATCACCATCATCAAACCCTTCATCAGGTGAGTTCTGCACATGCTCACTCTGCTGCTGGGATGTAGGACTAACTAAACCAGCTGACTAAATTGAACCAAACTAAACCAACTCTCAGACCTATTTTAAAAACTGTTAAACCCTCCTCCTCCTCTTCTTCAGCACTAAGTTCAGCAGGAAGCTCCAGTTCGTCGACAGCCTTCAGGATCTGTCTCAGTCCGTTCCTACTGAGCATGTGCAGATCCCAGACTGCGTCAGACAGTGAGTGCTTTCCTCTAAGACTTCTGGGTAAAACAGATGAACCCAGCCAGTGTCCATTTGAGTTATGAGCATCGGATCTGAAGGTGGAGGCGACGTATTGACTTCCTCTGACATCATTCGTGTTGTTTCCAGGTATGACCAGAACCTCAGCAGTTGAAACAGGAAGTTAATCTGTTGAACGGTCAGCTAAGCAGAGAGGAGATCCAACAGAGCGACAACAACAACCACACAGACAACAGTCACACAAACAACAACAACCACACAAACAACAACAGTATCAATAATCAACAATAATCTTGTTCCTTTTTAAAGAATTTCAAAATAAACCTCCATTCTGTCATGAGACCAAACTCCACCCAACTTTGCCCCCCCAGCCTGATTCTGCCCGACGTTTCTGCCTCTTAAAGGAAGTTTTTCCTGCTCATGGGGGGATCTGTTGGGTCTCTTTGAATAATCTAGACCTGCTCTATATGTAAAGAGTCTTGATGTAACTTTGTTATGATTTGGAGCTATACAAATAAATCTGATTTGATTTAGGTGAGTTCAGGAGTAAAGTTTTGTTTCCATGGAGACATGATCGAATATGACTATTATTGAAAGATGAAAGCCGATTGGCTCGTTCATGATGAAGATGAGTCACTCAGGTGAGACACAAAAGCTGAAGAACAGACAATGAATACTGTTATTATGACATCACATGACACACACACAGACCAGGTGACGAGTGGCCTCTCAGGTGTGTTTACCTGGGGGGACATTTATTATGTGTGAGCAGGACCAGTGAGTCGCTTTACTTAGAACAGGAAACCGGCCTTGTGTGTGTGTGTGTGTGTGTGAGTATAAACCCAGTGGCTGCTCAGGAAATGGAGCCTGACAGGAAGGAAGTGAGGTCGCTGCTGAGGAAACTCAACAAACAGGAACAGTCTCGAGTCTGTCTGTGTGTGTTATTCCTGGACTTCACCTCCAGCTCTACAAGCTTCTGAAACTGGGTGGAGGACTAACTCCTAACTTTGTGTAGTTTTTGTGTAGCCCATAGGAAGCTAAGCTAGGCTAACAATAACATCCTGGACCTGAATCTGGTCTGGGTCATGGGACTGCCTGGGTGTGTGTCTGTGTGTGTCTGTGTTTGTGGGTTTGTGGTTGGATGACTTGACATCATGTGATGCGGCTCAGCTGATGTCACTTCATTAAACCAGTATTGTCATGTTGTATAACAGACACACACATTCAGCTGATTGTTGTTATGTTCATTTCCTTTGAAAACTTTTTAATTATCTGGATGTTTCTCTGAAAGTTTGGTCTAATGAGAGAAAACAGAAAGTTTATTTAGATTTAGTTTTTCTGATACGCTGATTGATGGAGCTCCTACAGATCCAGGTCAGTCCAGTCCTCCTACAGATCCGGGTCAGTCCGGTCCTCCTACAGATCCAGGTCAGTCCATACAGATCCGGGTCAGTCTGGTCCTCCTACAGATCCAGGTCAGTCCAGTCCTCCTACAGATCCGGGTCAGTCCATACAGATCCGGGTCAGTCTGGTCCTCCTACAGATCCAGGTCAGTCCATACAGATCCGGGTCAGTCTGGTCCTCCTACAGATCCAGGTCAGTCCAGTCCTCCTACAGATCCGGGTCAGTCCATACAGATCCGGGTCAGTCTGGTCCTCCTACAGATCCGGATCAGTCCAGTCCTCCTACAGATCCAGATCAGTCCAGTCCTCCTACAGATCCGGGTCAGTCCATACAGATCCGGGTCAGTCTGGTCCTCCTACAGATCCGGATCAGTCCAGTCCTACTACAGATCCGGATCAGTCCAGTCCTCCTACAGATCCAGGTCAGTCCGGTCCTCCGACAGACCCAGGTCAGTCCGGTCCTACTACAGATCCAGGTCAGTCCCTACAGATCCAGGTCAGTCCATACAGATCCAGGTCAGTCCGGTCCTACTACAGATCCGGGTCAGTCCGGTCCTCCTACAGACCCAGGTCAGTCCCTACAGATCCAGGTCAGTCCATACAGATCCAGGTCAGTCCGGTCCTACTACAGATCCGGGTCAGTCCGGTCCTCCTACAGACCCAGGTCAGTCCCTACAGATCCAGGTCAGTCCGGTCCTACTACAGATCCAGGTCAGTCCGGTCCTACTACAGATCCGGGTCAGTCCCTACAGACCCAGATCAGTCCAGTCCTCCTACAGATCCAGGTCAGTCCAGTCCTCCTACATATCCAGGTCAGTCCGGTCCTCCTACAGATCCGGGTCAGTCCATACAGATCCGGGTCAGTCTGGTCCTCCTACAGATCCGGATCAGTCCAGTCCTCCTACAGATCCGGGTCAGTCCAGTCCTCCTACAGATCCGGGTCAGTCCATACAGATCCAGGTCAGTCCAGTCCTCCTACATATCCAGGTCAGTCCGGTCCTCCTACAGATCCAGGTCAGTCCAGTCCACCTACAGACCCAGATCAGTCCAGTCCTCCTACAGATCCGGGTCAGTCTGGTCCTCCTACATATCCAGGTCAGTCCAGTCCTCCTACAGATCCAGGTCAGTCCGGTCCTCCTACAGATCCGGGTCAGTCCATACAGATCCGGATCAGTCCAGTCCTCCTACAGATCCGGATCAGTCCAGTCCTCCTACAGATCCAGATCAGTCCAGTCCTCCTCCAGGATCAGACGGTTCTTTTGTGTGAATTGTTCTCATCAGTAGTTGGTTTTTCTGCGGTGTTTTGGTTTTACAACCACACGGGGACTTTTCCCATTCAGTTACCCAGTTAGCATGTTAGCTTTGATGTTAGCATGTGCTGACATGACATCGACTCTCATTGTGGACACTTTACAGTGTAAAATAGAAACCCAGCTTCCTGTTTCCATCATTTAGGGGGACATCACATTAAACAGTACTTTGAACATGTCCCCACAACGACAGTAATATAAACACACATACACACACACACACACACACACACACACTCAGTTTAAAAGCAGAAACCACGTCTTCAGTTTTTCCGTTTGTGTTGTTCCCTCCCCCTCCGAGCTGCTCTGACGTTTCCATGGCAACACACACACACTCGCCTCTGCGGTCCACAGCTGCTCATAATAACATGTTGAAGTGTGGGAGGAAAAACTGAACATGTGCATCAGGTAACCCCCGTTAACAAAAGGTGTCGTCTCATGAGTCCTGTCCTAAAACGATGGAAAACATTCTCACAGTATCAGAACTTTAACATTTTGAATGTTTGATTTTTGAACAGACACGTTCAGAGAAAACAGCAGATTTATTGAGCCTCCATGAGACACGTTACATAAGAAGAGGAAAAAAGAAGATGTGTATTTGTGTCTCTGCAGAGGAGGAGGTTACATAACAAACACAACACAAACACCAGAAACACAACAAGTCCCACAAATCTCACTTTGATATCGCTTTAACTGAAGTTATCGGAGGATGGAGACCGCCAGTGAAAACTGGTTGACTCCAAACATCACCAGGAAGAAACCCGAGGCTTCTTTCTGAACAGAAAAGGAATAAAAAGGATCATTTTAACCTCCGGCCCCAAAATGTGTCTCTCATATGACCAAAATCATTTTCACTTGTTGACATTAATGCTAACAAAACCATTAGCATTAGCATTAGCATTAGTCACCTTCAAAGAAACTAAAATAGGATCCGGATCAGGATCACAGTTTCTCAGATCTGGCCTGTTGTCAGATCGTCATTGAAACATGATGATGAAAGTGCGACTTCACATCCGTCCCCGCCTCAAACAGGCTCAAAACCTGAAGTCAGAAACTCTTTGTGGTCCAAACTCTGATCGCACAAAACCACCTACACAACATTTTCAAGAGAAATTGTACAATAATGCAAAGAGTTCAATAACATCAACAACATCTTTGATCAACAACAAAACAATAATTGAATAATGAGAAACTTGTTTTCATCAGGACACAAACATGGACCTGATTTTCTTCCTGAATCCAAAGCTGAGGGGAAATGTTCCCAGACAAGGACTGCAGTTAGGAATTCACAAAAGGAGCTGGAGTTTAGTGACTGATCCTGAGTTTCTGAGAATCAGTCAGACTCCAAACTGGACTGAGGTCTGGACCTGGAGCTGCAGGTTTCAAGTCTCCCAGTCCAGCGCGTCCAGTTCCAGAGGTGACAACGTCTAAATCCTGTTGAGTTCAGTCTTTAAAACACTGAAGATTAAAGGTTAAAGGTCAAAGGTCAGAGAAGGACCCAGGTGACAGTCTGTGGGGGATTCAGGACGCAGGAGTTTCTTCTCCGCTGTTGTTGTTGTTGTTGTTTCCAGCTGATCTGACACATGATGTCACTTCTCCTCAGACTGATGACCTGAGCTGAGCAGCGACTGAGGAAGAGGAAGAATGAACCCTAACCCTCCCACGCTCTGAGGAGTCCAGTGAACGCACAGCGCAGCAGGGTTTTCCTTAAATAGACGTTTTGGCCTCTCAGCTGCAGGGAGGAAGTCAGTCACCGTGGAGACGGAACACCATGACTCAGGGGTTTCCCCGGCAACCACCCGGCATAGTCCTGACAACAGCTAAGTGTAGATATTCCTCTTATTTCTGGTAGAAAAGACTCAAAAGATTTTAACTTTACAGGAAAGTAGGAAGTTTATAGAAAATATGTTGTTTTTTGAATCAGACTCTGGTGCAGGTCAGAGGTCAAAGGTCAAAACTCAGACAGAGACAAAAAGCTTTGAAACATCTAGACCATCACGCCGAGAGAAAAAAGAAATAAATAAAATATGACTATTAGTGACTTACTTTCAAACACTTTGTGTAGTTTTGTCGAAGGTCGTTTTGTCTTTTTGACTTTTACCTTCGTGTTAAAACAGAATCCTGGACTGAAGTTCCTCTTCGTGTTTTAGAAAGTGCTGGATTTTAAATTTTGGTTGAGCATGAGGATCCTGAAGTTCAACCAAACCACCAATCTGAGCATCAACACTGAAGGACACTGGCACCATTTAGCATCCCTGCACCCGTTAGTGTTTAAACAGCAGGGACGCAAAATGGACACTGAAGTCAGGAAGGCCCAGCTGAACATTTAAAACTACGTCAAATACCCAAAATACAAGCAAACATGTTTCTACCAAAATGTTTAAATTGTTGTTGAGCCCCCCCCATGAAGCCCCCCCATGAAGCCCCCCCATGAAGCCCCCCCGGCCTCAGTCTGAAGTCTCACCATGAAAAACTGGACTAAACTAAAACGTGACGTTTTCTAATGGAGCTTCTGAACAAAGTGTTCCGACTCCGCAGTGACATCAACTTTATATTTAACTGGTGGATGATTAAAACCATACGACGTCTCTCACACACACACACACACACACACACACACACACACACACACACACACACACACACACACACACTCACACACTCACACACTCACACACTCCAGTGCAGCAGGGATTTGTGGGACTTTCCCGTCTACTCAAACTAAATCCTTAAATCACTCTGCTGTAGAGCCCGGGCAGAATGAAGCATCCTGGGAAATGGAGTCCACCGAAGAACCAGCAGAGCAGCTCTACAGGGGGCACTTTGGACCAACGGAGGGGTAGAATGAGGGATTATGGGGGATGAAGTCACCCTCAGTGATTCCTGGATGAGGGAGTTCTGAGTTCCCCTGTGAATTCTGGGAAATGTATTTTTTAAACACTGGAGCCAGTTATCTTCCTTAAAATACAGACATTCTGTCATTTGGGAGGATCCTGAACAGAAAGGGATTCTGAGTATTGCCCCCCCCCCCCAGCCAGAGGGAACACTTCAGCAGGACAGTGGAGGCCTCGGGTCAGGGTCAGGTCAGGGTCTCAGGGTCTGGGGTTTTGGACTGGAAAACCAGAAACACACAGAGTCAGACCTGAGACCACTTCAGTGTGTGTGTGTGTGTGTGTGTGTGTGTGTGTGTTTACCAGCTATAACAGGTTCCTGCTGGGCCCTTTTGATCTCATCTGCTCCTGAACTGACCCCGACTGTAAACAACAACAAACACACAGATCAGTATGTTGAGAATGTTTCTGATCTTTGATTATTGATCTGTCGGTGTTCTTCAGCTGTGGCGTCTCACCGGCTGCAGACCGTCGGCCATCTCTCCAGAGCCGATGTGTGTGAGGTGGATGAAGTTGGTGGGCTCTCCGATCATACTGCGGTCGATCTTCCTCCTCTTCTTCTTCTACACAACAGACATGAAGGAGCTGTGTTTACTGACTGACCCCCAACAGACTTCAAGGTCTGGGGGCTGGGGCGTTAGCATTAGCAGCATCAGCAGTGATACTTTAACCTTTCAGAATAAAAGCCTCAGACAGTGACGGTCTGTGCTGACGAGGCGTTCGGGGCCCAACAGGTCAAAACCAAGACCTCGTGACTCAGCTGCTGCTCAATTTTTGCATCATCATCCTGCATCATCTGATCATACAGATGTCTACGCTGCCTTCAGGGACACTGCATGCTGTGTTCAGGGACCTTCTGTGAGTGAATGGCTCATTAAAGCTAAGAGATAATCTGGATGTGTACAATCAAGCAGATCCTGAACACATCACAAGCATTTGATCTGGTTTAAGAGGATTAGTTCACTGGATTATTCAGGACTCTGAAGTAACAGCAGCAGACCTGAAGAGGACTCACAGCTGGATCCACATGGATCCACATCAGGACTTGTTCTGTTTCCATCAGTTTCAGATAAAACCCTGCAGAAGTTAAAACATGGACCTTTAACAGAAACCAGAACCAGAACCAGTAAAACCGCAGTGACCCGTTTCATTACGTTGACTTCCTGTGGTCAAGCAGCTGCTGCTGAATCACAACCACAGGCCTGTTGTCATGGCAACAGAATAACGCAGCAACAGTTAGACAGCGCGCCAAAGGTCAGAGGTCAACCCGTCAGACTCCCTGACCTCTCCTGTGAATTTCCGGGATTTCCAGGCCTGGAGGGAACGTGAGTCGCTCCTGACAACGACTGTGTTGATAAACAGTTGATCATCGTCATCATCACCATTAATGAGTCATCATCATCATCAGTGAGTCATCAGTTGGAGCAGAGGAACAGGCTGGGATTTCAAAATAAGAGACACTGACTCACGTTTTTAAACTTTTCAAAAAGTCCCGTCAGTTTTACGGTCAGATAACAGAAGTCCACTGAGTTCCTCTGAGAACCCCAACACAAAGGAAACTCTGCAGGCTGTGTGTGTTCATTAGAGGTATATTGTTGCGGTGCCACAATAGAACAAACAGAAAACTAAAACTTATTTGTGAAACAAAGTGGAAAAAAAAGGAAGTGAGACTGACGGCAGAAAAACAGAAGGGCGTCGGTCTGAAGGAGGTCAGAGTTCACAGGAAAACAGGAAGTTTGGCCACCTGCTCGTTAGTTAAACTGTGTGTGGACTCAGTAATGAAATTAGACTCCAGTTCAGGTTAATGTGACGCTGTGAGGTAAATCTGCTCATTACATGAACAAAAAAAAAACACTTTAATGTCCCTGAAACAGGTTTTATGAGCCCAGCTGTCAGTTAAAGGACACCAGTCCCCTAAACATGGTTGTTCCTCATATACGATGTGTTTTCTGTCCTGTGGTCATCTGCTGATGTGTTCCTCTGTAGCAGGCAGTCGTTCCTGTAAGGACGTCTCCTCATCAAGTGTGTGTGTGTGTGTGTGTGTGTGTTTCTCACCGGCGGTGGTTTCGCCACCACGCAGCAGCCCATCTTATGCCAGAAGTCACTCATGCCAACACTTCGCCTGTCCAGCTGCCAGCTGCCACTATCTGCTGCTGCCCTGCAGGCCGGATGAGGAACTGCAGCCTGGGGGTAGTCCTGGGGCATCCAGGCAAAAAACTGCACCAACAATGTCACTCAAAGGACCGAAACCCTGAAACTGACCCACCTGAGACCAAAAAACTGGACTCAAGGAGAGTTCAGGTCAAAGAAGAAAAAAAGACCAAAGTCCACAAACTCTGACACCAAAAGGTTAAAAATTAAATTCTCTGAGTCCTCAAAGAAAAAAACTGTTCAAGTCCACCGGTCGTCCGACTGTCCAACAAATCTTCTAAAATCCAAACTGAGCTTCAGTTTTGATCTGCAGAGACAGAAGACAAACTCATTAGAAACATTCGGCATTTTTCTACCTCCAACGTTTTCTGCTTGATTTGATTGAGCTCGATGTTGTTGTCTTCCTTTTTTTGGACTCTTCTGTATTTAGATTTCGCTGATGTTCATCAGTCTGTAGTAATTTAACTTCCTGTTTTCATCAGAATAAGAGCCTCAGATTGTTTTGTCAGCACCAGCTCTCCTCGCGACTAAAGAAGTGATTTATCTGCCAACGTTTGTGGAAGTTCTTATTTTGCAATCAGGCATTTTCCTCACCAACAGAAGCAGATGATTTCTGATCTATTATGGATTGATATGAGTTTTTGAAATGCACAACTCTTTGGGTTATTTTTTCTGTAATACTTTAATGTATATATCCTGTTGTTTTTTCATTTATTAGAAACTTTTATGGAGAAAATTAGCTCAGCTTCTGTTGCACCAGAAAAATAAATTAATGGTTAACATTTCCCAAAAAAATTTATTAAACAAAAACAATCCTGTGATCTAAAAGACTAAATCCAATTCCACCTTTAAAAAGTCAAACCAATGCTGTAAAATCATCACTTTTAAGAAAAAGGCTTCCATTCAAAAATTCAAGTGTCTCTTTCTCCTAAAATACACTCGTTTTTCTGAACAGTTAATATTTTAAGTATTTCTTTAATTATTATTGTCTTGACTTGTTAAAACATCCAAACTGTCCAAATGAAAGTTTAAAACATCCCGAGTTTGTAAAAATGTACAAACTTTCATAAATGTCCAGATTTAATAAACATGTCCTCATATTTACCAGAATTCATCTTTATAAAGCTGCTTTCGTCATCTTATCTACTAAATGTCCCACAAACTGAAATCCACTTTTCCAGAATTGAGGTTAAAAAAAAAAAAACGTCCTGAAAAAGTCAACATGGTCCCCACAAAGACACAAAAACAGAAACAAAGAGCAGCCTGAGAACCAAAGACGTCAACACGACTCAACACTAAACCCTAAACACTACACACTAAACACTAGGTGTGGTCCAAACACAGTACAGGAAGTACCACAAACACACACACACACACACACACACACACTCAGGCTTGTAAAGCTGAAATTAAAGAGTTTGTGTTTTTGTTGTTTCCAGATGAAACAAACTGATGTTGAGGTGTCAGAAACACAAAGACCAACAACACACAACAACAACAATACACAACAGTATAACACACAACATCAACTGTAAATCTGTCTCACACACACACACACAGCTGACCTTTGACCCCTCAGATGAACACATTCATGTGATGAAACAGAAACAGCTGTTTCCTTCTCAAACTGTAAACAACATGGATGCCATCTCTGTGACATCATCACAGGTCCCTGAAGCTCCACCCCCTAACTCCCAGCCAATCCAAATATGGCTGGAGCTCGTTCAGGACTGGACTTGAAGAGGAACCTGAATAAGGTTTTGATGAAGGAGTGGACTGTTCTGGACTGTAGTGGACTCTGCAGCTCTGAGCTCTGGTTGTTTCTGTCTGTTTTCTTCACCTTTAGCTTAGAGACCAGGATCTGGACCGGGTGTAACCTGGTGTCCTCCAGGGGACACTGAGGTTGGACGGTTTGTGTTTCGGGGGTCTGGAGATGTGGAGCACGATAATGGAGGAATGTCAGGCCTGCAGCTTCTTGCTCCAAATCGACTTATCAGCAGAGAGGAATTCAGACTGCCAGCTGAGCCAGGACACACTTCCTGTGTGTTTGTGTGTGTGTCTGTGTGTGTCAGAATATTTCTCCCATGATGTCAGTGTGAGCAGAACGAAACACGTTGGTCTTTCTCTCAGTGTGAGGACCTGAGGACCCCCCCGCCTCAACAGTTTGGTTTTAGGTACTAAAATGGAGCCATTAAATCAGAGGAAGTACTCGGGGGGGGGGCAGAAAGTACTTCCTGTTGTGTTGGAACAGGTTGGCCCAATAAGTGTGTGTATATATACTGAGTATAAACCTCAATGGGAAGACCAGAGTCTGGTCCTGGGGGTCTCAGGGTTCAGGTCTGGTTTCAGGTCAGAGACTCATCAGCTGAGAAAAGAGCATGAATGTGTTTCTGATCAGCTGAGGCGCCAAACAACAGCTCCAGTGTGTGTCAGTGAACGCAGCACAGACGGAGGGACGGTGGCCCGCAGGGCTCAGACTGAGACCCCATCACATTTCCACCAAGAGAGACCAAAAAGACAAACCTTTATTTAAACACACCTGACAGAAAAACTGAGCTCTGCACTCTGATCATCACCTGTCAATCAAATCTAACACCTGACAGGATGTCAGAGAGAGAGCGGGGGGGGGGGGGGGGGGGGCATCAGTCTGAGTGGGTCGGAGAGAGAGCGGCTCCACAATGAGCTTCTTTCTTTTTAAAGGAGAAACTTTCCGTTTTGGTCCAACGGTCGGATCCTGACACACAACCAGGACCTTCATGTTTCAGTCCACATGGAAAACCTGGACCAGAACTCCTCAGACTGGACTGGGTCTACTTCTGTATGTGACACCTGAGAGCTGAGACCAGGTCTGACTGGACTAACTCAGCTGATCTCTTTAAGCTGCCGTTAGTTTATCTTAGTTTAGATTAGCAGGAGAAGTTATGTGCTGGAACTATTTCTAGACTAACAGCCGTGTATCCTTCCGCCGTCGGCTCCTGTTCAGAGTCTGGTTTTCTCTGATCAGATTAATGATTATAGATTATTTATCAGTTATTGATCAGCTGTTCGATCTTCACCGACAGGATCAAAGTGTTTGATGACATCATCCTGTATTAAAGTGTGTGTGTGTTTGGCAGTTGAACATGTTGTCCTGTTTGTGTTGCTGGAGTCTGAAGGTTAAATCCACTATGAGGTCCAGAGTCCAGACTCCACAGGGAGCCACGAGCCAGACGCTGCTCTGAATCACTTCCTCTTCTTCTGCAGGAAAATCCAGCATGCTCACAGCTCCAGACCACAGTCAGAGTCTAGACCTGGGTCCATAGCAGAGTCCAGACCACAATCCCAGAGTCATAGAGGGAATCCCAAACAGACAAGACTGGGATCTGGATCTGAACCATCTGCTCTGAGATAAAAACCAGAACCAGCTGCAGGTCAGTACTGATCTGAAACGATCCAGAACCAGACCGGACTGAGCTGGATCAAGTTTAAGGACCTTTAATGTGACAGAAAAGCAGCCACAGTGAGAGAAACTGGCTCCAAAACAGAAACCTTAGCGGCTGATAAATCACTTTACAGGCTGGACTCTGTGATGGATCAAGTCCAGCTGTGGATTTGAATCATCGATCGGCTGATGTCAGATTCAGGAGTTTCCCTCAGCCGTGTAACGGTCAAATGATTCCCCTGAAAACACTCAGAGAACAGACGCAGCACTGTTTCCTGCCCCCCCTCCCCCCAAACCTTTTTATTTTTGGCTCAAAGTTTCTTGAGACTTTCTCGGCTACTTTCTTTGACACGTTCTGCTGTAGAGCTGAAGCGTCAGACCGATGGACCAGCTAATATGTCAGCTTCACATAATTTAGTTAGCGCAACAACAATCTGTTGGAAAACAGGAAATTTAACATGAACATCTTTAATGAGTCAGAATGAAATTCAAACACGAGTGCCAAACGTTGTGTTAGCTCTGTGGCTAATGCTAATGGAAATGATCATATTGAACACGTTTTTATAATGAAGACTGATTTGAGTTTTTGATGACTGAACTGTGATTCACATCTTTGTGTTTGGCTAAGCTAACTGAATCTGTTTCAGCTTTTTATAATTCACAAACTTGTCAAAAATGGAATCATAAAATCCAGAATAGAGTCCACAGGAGCTGAGGAGCTCCAGCTTCAGTCACATTAAGTCTGAATCCTCCATGTTTCTTTCTGGTCATGTTCTCTCACAGAAAAGCCTCAGGTCAAGACCAGATCCAGAACCAAACCCAGACCTAGACCCAGACAGCCTCAGTGGACCATCAGGACACCTTCCAGTGGGCTCTGAGGTGGACCTGCTGGACCCGGGTCTGTGTCCTGAGATGTGGATCTGGACTGTGAGCAGGTTTTAGAGAGAAGGAACAGCAGACTCACCGTAGACGAAGCAGGCGGCAGTGAAGCAGACTGAGACTGAAAACTGCAGACTGAGATCATCAACCAGCTCCAGCTGCTGCCAAGGTCTCTCTCCCTCCCTCGCTCTCTGAGGTGTGGCTCTAGACAGGAAGGCCCCCCCCATATAGATCCTCTGGTTCCTCAGTCTGATGGCGCCCCCTCCTGACTCAGACCAGGATCACACCAGGGCCCGTCAACCTGAGACCAGGACTCTGCAACAGTCACAAGTCCTGCATCCAGAACCTGATTCTGGCTCCATGTGTTCTGAAGGGAGGTGGGTCTGGTCCCTGACCTGGGGGGCCCAGGGACTCAGGGATCTGGACTCAGGGTTCACAACTTAATCTTGTCTTTGATCTGTAATCAAGTATTGATCTTATGAATCTGCAAAATGACAAGGACACACAACTACACACTGATGTGACACAACAGACACAACTACACACTGATGTGACACAACAGACACAACTACACACTGATGTGACACAACCTGGACTAACTGCAACAGTCTGTAAAAACAGATGATCAGTTATTTAACTGTTTTGATTATTGATTAGTTTCTGATTAAGACCCTAATCAATCAATGTGTGTCACTCTTTGTGTGTGTGTGTGTGTGTGTGTGTGTCAGGACCATCAGGTTAACGGAGTGAGCAGGAGGAATACCGGAAATCTCAATTTCAAAATAAAATGTACGTTTTATTTCAGATTCACTTATTTATAGTTTATTGGTGTTATTATTGTTTTTGTTGTTTATTGATAAAAATGTTGAATAATTACTGATTAAAGTTGAAAGAAAATAAAAATTAAACACAGCAGATTTGAATAAACTTTTATTATCTTATTTTAATTCAGTTTTACTTTGAAATGTCTCACAGGAAGCGTCCTGCGTGTGTTTAGGTTACTTGACGCAAGCGCAGTCGTCTTTAAACCTGCAGTAGCAGCAAAGGCGGCACCTGCAGCTGAGACCAGGACCACAAAGACTAGGACCAGGACCAGGACCAGGACCCGGACCACAAAGACCCGGTAAGCGGTAAGCCATATTACCGGTGTCGGTACCGGCCGGTGGAGCAACAATGACGTGTAACGGAAAACAGAGAAAACGACAGAAGCCCGCAGCAACTGATCAGAGACACGTAACGAGTTTTTTTATTGTTATTATTATTGTTGTTTATCATTTATTATTATTATTATTATCATTATTCCGGATTCGTCGGAGCCCGAAGCCAGATCAAAGAGCCGCCCATCACTGACAGGCCGCGCGTGCACAAACATCAAATTGACGTATTTTAACCGAGATTTCAGGGCCGCGCCCGTATCCGGTGCTGCGAACCGGTTCGGGTCCTGCCGGTCCGGGTCTAATGAGAATGTGTGTATTGATCAGGTCTGGTCCGACACATTCAGGTTTATTTTCGGGACCGTGTGACCCGGATCCTGTTTTAGACTCAGAAAAAATCTGCATCTGACACAGTTCCTTGACCTGGACCTGGATCCGGACCAGGACCCGCTCTGGTCCAGAATCCGGGTCACATTAATGGATATAAATTGTATTCATGATAAGATGCTGTGGTGACGTCACAGATGACACTAACAAACAGAAAAAATCTATAATTATCAATGAGGAAGAAACAAAGGAGCCCCTCAGACTATTCTGGAACTTTGTGACGTCATAACAAAGCAGTCACCGCCCTCAGACAGGCCCCGCCCTCCTGGACTCTGCATCGGGACTTTGGTTTCTGGATTTGACAGATTGATGAGTTCTGGTCCTGAAAGAAACAAAATAAAAGGCGATCAATTAAAATATAAAATGACCTTTAATATGAAACATTTTTAATCTTTATCCTGGTCTGAGAGTCCTGATCTCAGAGTCCTGATCTCAGAGTCCTGGTCTGAGAGTCCTGGTCTGAGAGTCCTGGTCTCAGAGTCCTGGTCTCAGAGTCCTGGTCTCAGATCCTGTCTCAGAGTCCTGGTCTCAGAGTCCTGGTCTGAGAGTCCTGGTCTGAGAGTCCTGGTCTCAGATCCTGTCTCAGAGTCCTGGTCTGAGAGTCCTGATCTCAGAGTCCTGGTCTCAGTCTGATGGAGGGTTCATGGCTGTAAACAGCTGAGAGGCCTTCAGGGCCCGTTGGAGCCCACAGCGCTATAAATGGCTGAGTCAGAACAGCTCAGCTTTGAATAGGTTTCTCTACATGGACACAACTCAGACTGAAGGATCACAGCTTTTAATTTAACTCTGAGATCAGGACTGAGTCCGATAGAGGGAGTGTAAACAACAGCCTGTAAACAGCCTGTAAACAGCCTGTGGAAGCATCAGAGACTAAAAATAAAACCAAAACAAGCTTTAAAATAACCCGAAGCTGCTTCAGGTCACTGATGTTAAAGGAACCTGGTTCAGACTCAGACTGCAGTCCAGACTTCATGTGGTATGAATGAGATGATGGACCACTGAGGGACTTTTATTATAAACAGGAAAACACAGATCAATTATTTGGCGTTATGAATAAAAATATTTTCTATTTTTGACTTTTGACATTAAATCCTGCAATCGATCGATTCTTTGAGGAAATATGTGTCAGATGTATCAATATTCAAGATTCAAGACGTTTATTGTCATGTGAACAGTAAAACTCAGCAGTTACAGTAAACCTCACAACGAAACTCTAACTGTCCAGCCTTCCACACCAGATAAGGATTTAGAGATAAGTGGGGGGGCGCTATTTACAATCATGTGCAATATATTATGTGTATAATGTATATTGTGTGCAATGAGCAACAGTAAGATAACATCTAATAAAATAGAGTAGGAAGAATATGGAGCTGTAACATTACGACAATAAAACAATAAAACAACAGACTATAACACCATCTATAATAAAAGATGTAGCAGCAAAGAGGTACGACTGAGTAGACATAAAAAGTAAACATGATAAAGCACCAAAAGTAAGTCGTTGTGCAAAAGTCAACAAAAATCAGTAATGTTGATGGCTGATTCAGGAATGTCCTGTTTGGATTCCAGAGTTCAAGATGATGGAGAAATCAAACAGCCAATACGACTCCTTCCTCTTCTGGAGGCAGCCAATCCCGGCCCTCGACCTGTCCGAGCTGGAGGACTTAGGCTTGATTGACAGTCGTCCGGCTAATGGCAGCAAAGGAAAAGACAAGACGTCCAAACTGAGGAGTGAGGACGAGGAGGTGAGGAGTTCAGGGTCTGGACTCTAAAGTCTCACACTTCACTCACATGACACATCTACTGCAGCACCAAATGTGGGTTAGTGCGCCCTGAAAACTGTCCCCAACAAAGACACGTGTCCTCCCCAGGTGTCCTTAAGGCGACGAGCTTCAGACTCACTGTGTTCTCCTGGCAGCAGGTGGAGCTTTGGCCCGCTGGTCTCCTGCACTCCTGCCAATGTGGATCAGGTTCCACCTGGTGGTCTGATGTGAACTGTGTCTCTCTGCAGGTGGAGCTGTCCGAGTTCTCCTCCTTTAACTACTGGAGAGCTCCCATCGCTGACGTGGACGCTCTGCTGGCCGACCTCAACCTGCTGCTCTGAGACCAGGCTGGCCTCGTTGGACGGGCCTCACTGGACCCAGACCCGCCTCTCCGGACCCCAGACTCTGGACCTGCCTCTTCAGGCCGTGTCTGTCTCTGATCCTGCCTGAAGCTTTTAACAGGAAACATATCAGGGACATATTTCTTTTCAGAAGTCACCAAAAATAAGAGTCTGGTTCTGACACCAACAGTCCGTCAGGGCCGAGGTCTGCAGAGACTGGTCCTGGTTCAGATTAGACCCCTATGTGTTCGCTCCTTAACCAGTTTTCCTAAAACACAAAGACTTACTGACGTGTGTGAATGAAGTCAGACGATTGTAGCTGTTAGACCAGTTGATATCAGTCCCTAAACCTGAATCAGATTCTGGTCCTGATGAGTTTAACCCTGTTACTGGACCGGGTGGACAGGATTCATTGTTTTGTACAGAGGTGTGTCACCACAGAGAGCCGGGAGACTGATCACGTGATGATGATGTAACCTGACTGAAGGTTCCTGCACAAACATGTCGGGTCAGTACATTTACAGAAGAAGGTTCTAGAAGTTCCTGGTGAGGTTCTAGTGGAAGTTTTAGGTGGTTTTAGAAGTTTATGGGAAGATTCTGAAGATCATTTAGGTTATTGGAAGATGTAAATGGTCATTAAAGAGGTTCTACAGATGGTTCAGGGGGTCCTAGTGGTCCTTCAGAAAGGTCCCAGAGAACCCTCAGGAAGTTCTAAGGGTAAGTCTGTGGTTCTCAACTTGTTCACAATGAAGAACCTAAATGGACCCTGATTAGACTCCAGTCTTTGAGGTGTTTTATAACAGAGGTGAACATGTCCGTGCAGGATGACCCCCCAGGAACCCCCTCAGGACTCCGGGGGTCCCTGGACCATCAGCAGAAGGTCTCTGAAGGTGGAAGAAACAAACACAACCTCAGTGACGTCTCCTGGTTCTCTTTGTGGACTAAAGCTCCTGTCGTTTCCTTCAGGTCATTGAAACAAATGTCTGATGTATTTATTAGAGAGTTGTTTATTTATCACTGAGTTTTATGTTCTGTGCCTTTTTTTTCCTTTCGGTTGCTGTTCATGTTTTTTTTTTTTGTGTGTATTCTTTATTTATTCTTCATGCTGCTGTTTGAACGTGTCACTATGAGCCGGCCTCAATCTGGAGCCTCACAATAAATTCTGTCCACACAGTCAACAATAAAATGTTTCCTGATCAGATTAAAGTACTTTGACAGATTCTTCTGAAAAACCAGCTTTTGACCTGTAAAACAGTTCAGAAGTGAAACATGAAGACAACAGAAAGTGATGAACATCTGGACGAGGTCAGACACAAAAATGATCCTTTTGTTTGTACTTTAATGACAAAACATTAAGAGAACAATCAAACTGAACTTATTCTAAAAGCTAATTTAACTTTGTAATTATAGTTTAACTCCAGCTTTAAGAAATTGGCTTCAGTCATAATCTGTTGAACAGAACAAAGACAGGAAGGGGAGTTAAAACGACTTTATTAGTTTGTGCAGAATACAAACAAACAACAAATTGAAAATCTATTTCCATCATGATCCCCCAGAGACAGTTCATTTAATACAAATGAAGGATTCTGCTCATGTTTACATTCTCTTTACTGAAGTCATCACATTTATAGAACAGACAGATGTGTCTCATCTGTCTGATGGACCTGATGGGCCTGAGGTCAGCTCTCTGGCCCGCGGACCCTCGGTCGGCCGGGCCCCGCCGTCAGGACCGGCCTGAGGTCCGGGTCCAGGTCTGGTCGCGCTCACAGAGCCCGCCCACGGGGAGGTTAACGCTCAGACTGGCTTCCTCCTCCGGTGTCGCGGAGCCGCCATTTTTGTAGCAGATAAAACAGAGAACTGGCGGGTTTTTAACGGCTCACCTGCAGGTAAACACCTGTCGGAGTCTGAGTGACGTCAGGAGACATAATTTCGCGGGAACCTGAGGTCAGAAGGTAAAAGCCGCCTCGGTTTAATCTGCTTAGTCTGTACGCGCTAACGGCTAACAGCTATCTGCTAAACACCAACGTCAACGGCACGTCATGTGACCACACTTCCTGTCGGAATTTTAAACATAAAGTACCGACCGAAAATGTTCACGCTGTGATGAGTACTGGATCACGGAGATGATGTAATTCTGTCGGAGTTATCGGCCAATCAAACAGCTGGATGGAGTTATGACGTTTTCTGTCGATTAAAGAGCTCAATCCAAACCGTTTCAACCATAAACCTCCGGAGCGGCAAACCCGTGGCGCCCTTATTTTGAAGGCTACACCCATTACATCCGGGTGGGTGCCGGCCGCCGCTCGGTAACTTTCCGCGGTAAACAACCGGAGCACCGTCAGGCTGCGGCGGAGTGTAACGGCCTCTGTGTGCTCCTGCTGAGGGGAAGTGTTCCCACCAGCCCGCAGGTCAGATCCACAGATCCACCCAGCAGCGAGCAGCGAGCACTCACCTGTCTGACTCTACACACCTCCGGCACCGGGCTGCTGCTGTGCTAGCCGGCTAGCCCGCTAACGTTAGCTAAGGTTAGCCCGGGGGAGCGCTGGCTGGCTCCCCACAAACATCCACACGGTAAGTATCCGAGCCGAGGACCGCCGCCGGAGGAAAAACACCGGTCTCTGCCTCGTAGCGCTCCAGACACCGACTCGGAGCGGCGGGGGGACCGGGCTGTTCGCGGGGAGCTCTCCGGTAGCCGTTTGACGGTTCGCGCTGAAGAAAGCTAGTTAACCGGATGTGGAAGTAGTTTTTTCTCCGCGTGTAAAATAGGAAATTTCTCTGTGACTTCCCCCGGAAAACCAACAACTTAATATCAAACGGTTTCCTGTCGGTGCTACTGTAAATGTTCGGGCCGAGGAGGGGACGGTGTTAACCGGCAGATAACAGCCAGGATCGGAGACGGGCACCGGGGGGGACGTGGCACATGGCGGACTCTTTCTGTCCGCGAAGGCGCGTAAAATGGCTCCTCGGCCGCGGGGAGAAAATTCTCGTCCTTCTGCGCTGTTTCGCAATAGCGAGCCCTGTCAAATAAAATGGTCCCATTATCGGACACACAGGCGGCTAACTTAGCTAGCTTTGTCCACTGCCCCGTTAAAGAATATTGCCCCTGGTTTGAAGCCCCCCCCCTCCCCGCCCAGGGCTGCCTGTTGGAAGCCGGTCATTGTGTGTGTTTATGCGGTCGGTGTTTGTGGAGTTTGGACTGCTTTATATCACAATGTTAGCACAAAAACAACCCGCAGCTCTGCATCCATTATCGGACAGCTCGGTGTTTTGGCTCTTGGAAGCTGCGAGTCAGTCACTGCTGCAGCTCCACAACAACACACTTTAATGGAAAACACCTTTGTGCTTTAGATATTGATACATTCTTCATTACAAAATGGCAGAATTAGAAAATATTTTTAGTGACTATAACGTTGAACCAGAGAGGAGCAGAAGGTAACGAAAGCCTTCACCTTTGCTGATTTAGCTGGACATAATTTCAGTACTGATGAGCTGATCGACCCATGTATGTTAAACCACACGTTATTAAACGCATGTTGGTTCATAAGATAAACCTGTTGTTTCAAATACTACCAGAAAATGATGTGATGGCGCATTCTTATAGAGGTAATAGATGAATAGTGATGACACACTGTCACCAGGATCAGTTTGCAGTCTGTTAGGACAGACCAATGAGCTCTGATCTGTGAATGTTCCTCCTCTGTCCCTCTGGACCAGATGTCGTTGGTGGACCTGGGGAAGCGTCTGTTGGAGGCGGCTCGTAAAGGTCAGGACGACGAGGTCAGAAACCTGATGGCCAATGGAGCTCCGTTCACCACGGACTGGGTGAGACCACAGATCTGCTCTGAGCAGGATGTTTGTTTGGTCTGAGACAAATTCTTTAAGTCTGAAGTGTATGACCAGGAAATGTGTTCACACATTAATTATGTGACTTCACACAACATTAGAGCTGCTGATTTCATAGCTCTTTATGCAAAGTTGATTCTTGTATGATGAATGGATAAGGCCGTCCAGACCTGTTGTCTTCTACCAATCATCAGCACTTTGTCCCCTGATGACAGTAAAGGTGGTATCTGTGTGTTCTGTAGCTTGGGACGTCCCCCCTCCACTTGGCTGCTCAACACGGTCATTACTCCACTGCTGATGTCCTGCTGAGGGCCGGCGTCAGCAGAGACGCACGCACCAAGGTGGACAGGACCCCGCTGCATATGGCCGCTGCTGAGGGACACACCGTCATTGTGGAGCTGCTCGTCCGGGTGAGAAAACCTCAGGGTCGATACTGACTCATACCCAGGTGCTGTGACAGAAGAATCTGATCTTTGACATCAGAGCCTCAGTCTACCATGAGGGTCGGTGTCCAGTCAGCTGTTTGTAAATGGGGGGGGGGGTGAGGAGGAAAAAACAAAACAGGAAATGGCAGTTTCCTAGCCCCCAAAATGAAGTACTGACATTGATTAAGGTCAAAAACCTGAACTCAGTTTCCAGCAGATACAGACTTGGACCAGCTGATGTTCTCCTCTGAGAAACTACAAACCTAAACCATGTTTTTTACACATTTGACTTTTAGTCATTGTGTTTTCAAACCTGCATGTTCTTCCAGAGTGGCGCTGACATCAATGCCAAAGACATGCTGAAGATGACCGCCCTGCACTGGGCGGCACAGCACGGACACCACGGCGTGGCCGAGACCCTCATCAAACACGGAGCTGACGTGCATGCGCTCAGTAAGTTCGACAAGACGCCATTCGACATTGCCGTCGACATCCAGAACACGGAGCTGATACTGTTGTTGCAGGTGAGACAAACATGGAGACAGCTGGAACATCTGGACTGTGTCTTTAATACAGTCAGGACTTAAAGTTCACTTCTGACCTGTTTAATGTTTTTTGAAGAGTCAAACTCTGTGTTGAACTTTTGTATTATTCTGGCTAACAGAGTTTTTATCTAGAAAATTTTAAAGTGTGTTTCTGGTTAGTTCTTGTTTTCTGAGCTTCTATCCCTGATTACAGAGAATAGTCTGAACTGAGTCAGACAGAATCGAATGATTCTAAATATGGGTTAGGGGAACACAAAGAAATAAAAAAAAAAAACAGGCACAAGAACATTTAGTTAGTGTGTGTGTGTGTGTGTGTGTGTGTGTGTGTGTGTGTGTGCGCGTGCGCGCGCAGGAGGGGATGCAGAATCAGGTGAACATGAATCAGGTGAACATGAACCAGGTGAGCATGAATGTGGAGACGAGCTCCGCCACCAACCAACCTCAGTTCATCATCCAAGGTATCCCTGCCATCCAGGGGGGCGTGGTCAATCTGGCCGAGCTGCTCAACAAGGCCAACGCAGGTATACACACACACACACACAGACGCACACAGTGATGTCCAGACACACTGGTTTGATTTCATTGTCAAATTTTTGTGCCTCAGGAGACTCAGAGGAGGCAATGGCAGCCAATGCTCTGGACTCCAACATACAGCATGCAGCTGTTGTAAACGAAGGTGGGCAGAGGGTCATCACCATAGTAACGGACCAACATGGCAACCTGCAGACAACAGGAGGGATGGCACAGCCATTCTTTGTTACTATGCAGCACGGACAGCAGAGTACGACCTTTGAACCAGTGCAGTGTCTTCTGAGTCACAGCTGTGTTTGGATGCTGACTGTGTTTGTGTGTTTGTTGGTTGATTGGTTGGTTTGTTTTTAGTGCTAGCTGTGCCGGCTAACACAGTGACAGAGGAGGTGGTGACGGAGGATCCTCAGCCTCCACCCTCCAGGAAGAGGAAGCTTGAGGTGACCAACAACCACAACGATGGAGGAGAGACGGTGAGTTAGTTTAGTTCGTGTTTGTTGGTTAGTCAGCTGTTGTCAGTTATTGTTTGTGTTAGTTACCATCTCGTTCGCCCCAACTCCTTGCAGGAGCTCTTGCAGAGGCAGCTTCAGGAGGCCAACAGGAAGGCTCAGGAGTACCGACAGCAGCTGCTGCGTAAAGAGCAGGAGGCCGAGGAGTACCGTATAAAGCTGGAGGCCATGGCCCAGAGTCAGGCCAACAACGCCAATGCCACTGCCATGGCCCCCGGCAGCACCACCACCAATGCAGCTGCTAGCCCTGAGGAGGTGGTGGGTGGAGAGGAGGACGAGGAAGAGGGGGCCACCGGCGTGGTGGAGGAGGAAGGAGAAATGGTGGTGCTGCAGGAGGGAGGCATCATCATGGAGGGGGAGGAGGGGCAGGTGACGCTGGTGGAGACGGGGGGAGAAACGACAGAGGTCAGCTCCTAACAGAGACAGGTTGGTGGGGGGGGTGACACCAACAAAAAGACACGTCATCACTGGAGAAGGTTGGTTTTACTCGTACGTTTGTATCCCATTTAACAGCATGGAGGAGGGGAGGGGCCACGTCACTATTTTCAATCCCAGAATGATTTGATACACCACAGGAGATACAAAATGGTTAACCCAAAAAATCCACTGATAATGAAAGACAGACTAAACAAACACCATGGATTTCAGTCATTGACCATTTTGAATCCCTGAAAGACTTGTCGAAACACTTTAATGAGACAAGCAAAATGACTTTCCCCAAAAGACAGTCGGAGGATAAAGACAGACGGATGGAGGACAAACAGGAGGACAGTGGAGCTCCATCATGCACCGTTTTGAATCACTGAAAGTGTGGATGCTGAGATATCTTAAAAAAACAAAACAAAGTGGTTAATAGCGAAAGGCAGCCTTATTGAGGATTCACCAAACACAACAGTGAAGTTCAGTTGTGTGCCAATTTGAATCCCTGAATGATTGTCCACCTACATTTTTGAGGGGAAGACAAAGTGGTATCCCTAAAAGGCAGAAAACAGGAAAAGAAAGAATTAAAGATGTAGCAAGTAAACATGATGGAGTTTTAAGACAATTTTGCGACCTTGAAAGTTTTTAGAACGACATCTCAAAGAAGGGAAGCAAATTGGCTTTCCCAAAAAGGCAGAACAGTAAGAAAATCTGGAGTTGAAACAGACAACACAAACACATAGGTAGTTTGAGTTTCCACTAGTCCTTTGAACTGAATGCAATCTTAAATGCGATGCAGAGTGGCTGCCGCAGAGAGGAGTGACAGGGTCAAAGAGAGAACTCAGACGGAGGTAGGTTTAATTGAAATCATTAATCCCAAATCAGGCATAATGACCCAGGGCTCAGGAATTCAGTCCTCCCTGGGTTCATAGCTTTACCACATTTGGCTTCCCCATTGGTCTCAGCAACTGCAGAAAGGTAGCAGGCAGCTGTTTTGTGCAAAACAAGTGATTTTGTTTAAGGAGGCTCTTTAGTTTGTTTTAGTACACAGTGTTATCCCCACCAGAGCCATTTTTATCCCTTCTGTTACATTCACCTTTCTGCACAGATGTCAGTCTGATGCCTTCATAACTCCAGTTTTGATGAAGTGGACCATGTGGCCATGTTTGAAACCCAGGTCCTAAACCTCTCTGCAGGCTGCACTATTTTGCCTCCCCAGAAGAGAATAGACCCAGTGACAGGACACTACGTCGCCCTGAACCATTTGCTGTTTCTGTTGTTTCCTGGTTTATTTCCTTTTTGTTTCTGGATGTTATTTTTAGATGTGACATCATCAAGTGACAAACTCCACTGACCAGGTTCCCACCTGGTCCCTGAACACAACACAGGGAAGCTAAATGTGTCAGAGGGAATCCTTATGTTTCCAGTCCATAAACCGAGGCCTCTGACCTGGACTGAACCAGTTCTCATATCATGATTGTTCTTCAAAAACAGCCATCAATAATTTTTATTATTGATTAGTTCCTTTATAGGTTAATAAAAAACATCACTGATAACAATGATAATAAAATCAGAAATAGAAATGCAGATCTTAACATCAGAAGGAAACAAACGATCGTTGTGACCCTTGTTCATGGACACTTTGACTTCCTGCTAATGTCTCAGTGGTTGATTATTAATCATCATCAGCTGTCTTTGCCTTTTAAACTATGAGCTGGTTTTAACTTTCAGGACCTAGTCTGGGTTTTAAAGTGGACTCTGGGCGTTTTTAACCATTTTTTTTGACAGGTCAATTCTTTTGGTTTGAGTGCCATGAGATGAGCAGTGAACTGGCTTTGGTACAGACTGATGAACTCTGTGCTGCGTTCAAGGACACTTGGATATCTGAAGCGTAAGAGCTGGATAAATGATACAAGGCATTTATTATAATTATTGATTATCAGTTAATTATGTTATGGATTTATTGTCTGGTCCTCAAAAATGTTGGAAAACAGTTGAAGTTGACACGGTGGCAAATGAAGATCAACATGAAACAGGAACGAGGAACCGTTTGATTATCTGCTTTAAAAATCTCTGAATGAGAGTAGAAGTTTAGTCTGGTTGTATCTGTGAACTGAACACAGCTGGTTTTAGTCAAAAACATTTTTTGCTTTAAAATGTCACAGAAAAACCTTAAAACTTAACAGGAAGTCTGCGTCTGGGTTTTAGAAATCAGCTGAGATGATTCTATACTGCCCTTGGAACAATCCTGGTTCAGTCCTGGCTCAGTCCTGGCTCAGTCCTGGCTCAGTCCTGGCTCAGTCCTGGCTCAGTTCTGGTTCAGTCCTGGCTCAGTCCTGGCTCAGTTCTGGTTCAGTTCTGGTTCAGTCCTGGTTCAGTCCTGGTTCAGTCCTGGCTCAGTCCTGGCTCAGTCCTGGTTCAGTCCTGGCTCAGTCCTGGTTCAGTCCTGGTTCAGTTCTGGTTCAGTCCTGGCTCAGTCCTGGTCCAGTCCCTCGGTAATATACCAGTTATTGATTATTGATCAACTGTCTGCCAGCTGACGGTCTTATTGATCTCTTCGGACTCTTTCCTCTGATCTGTGTCGGTTCAGTTGAGTGTGATAGTTATTTTTATAAGCTCAGCTAAGCCAACCTTTTTCTATGTACATATAAAGTTGTATTTTTTTAACTGTACCTGAATGCTTCGTGATGATGATGATGATGGCTGCCTGTATTGGTCATCTGAAATATAAACACTTGCTTTTTCGAATAGATCTTCTCTGTTGTGGTTTGAAGTTTTCAAAGAGCAACACCTGAATGCAGCACGAGGCATTCAGGTGACACTGATGGCCAATGATGTTATTTATGAGCTGAAAGTCTCTGTCATCACTGTGACATCACAGTATGGCTCTTAAGGTCAGTGGTCCCTGCAGCCAAACTTAAAACTGTGATGTCACAACAGAACAGCCCCGCCCATCTGGGCCCTCCATCCACTCCAGGATTTAGTTAGTCTGAATATTTAACCTGAAATCTGATCCGTTTTTAAGGTTTACAAACCAATCAGCCCTCTCCTGGAGCAACCCTCCAAAATAAAAGACTGGAGAAGTTCAGGTATGGGCCTTTAATTTGAAATCTACAATTGTCAAAACTACTTTTTAGAAAAATTAGAAACATTTAAGTTTTTTTCTATTTATTTTACTCAATTTTTCATACAAACACAGTTGAACTGATTGATCAATCAGGTGATTGACGGTTAATCGGAAACAAGCTCGTGTCTCAGCCAGCTGTCAATCGTGAGACACTTGGAAGAAATACATTTCCCATGATGCTTTGCGTCTGGCTAGCAGCGTCTTTGGGGATATTCCCGCCCAGATCGTGGATTATGGGCGATCAACTGTGATTGACGCGTCTGTCGTCCAATCGGCGGCAGCTGAGAGACACGCGACCAACCGTGTGCGGCGAGGGGCGGGGCTGCCTCGGAGGGGGCGGGGCTGGACGTATCATGGAGGATCAGTCGGTGAGGTGAGTCCGTCAGAACCGAACAACCTCCGCTCTGAGCCGGGGACCTTCCTGCCGTTCACCGCCCTCAGTGACCCCCTCCGGAGCAACTTCGATATGGACATGAAGAAGAGGATCACCCTGGAGCTGCGGAGCCGGAGCCCGGCGGAGGTGAGTCCAGACCGGGAGGTGATGAGCCTGTGTCCGCCGCGCCGACCACCGGTCAAACTTCGATCCGTTAAAGCTCCGATCGGACCGATCACCGGGTGAGAGCAGCGGTCCCCGGGTGGACGTAGAAGCCCCCCCCCCCCCCCCCCCCCCGTTCCGCTGAAATAACAACATTAAACCTTCAGAACCGGATCAGACCGTCGAATTCCCGGTTCGGCGGGACTCGGAGCTGCCCAGCCGGTCTGGTCTGGTCCGGTTCAGTCTCCGGTCATCCGTGACGACGTGTAGCTCAAACTTTGGACCCGCCGGAGGATCCGAACCAAACTCCGGTCCCGCACCGACAGCCCGGCTCTCTGCCGGCCGACATTTTAAATCTCCGGCGGCTTAAACTCGGACGGAAAAACGTGAACCGACATTTTCTTAAAGCACGGCTCTGGACCGGGTCTGGACCGGGTCTGGACCGGGTCTGGACCGGGGCTCCAGTCTTCGGGAGCCGGGGGTTGTTGGTTCGGCCCCCCCGGGCTGGAGCTCCGGGCCGGGCACTTTGAGGCAGACTTGCCGAAAGCGGATTAGCTGCCGCGGATTTACACCGTTTCTGTTCGGTGACCGTGTTACTCCACCGGCCTGCACCGGGACCGAGAACCGGCAGCTACACACTCAAAATGGCGTAACGGACCCGGGGAGATTATTGTGTGTGTGTGTGTGTGTGTGTGTGTGTGTGTGTGTTATATAACCAGCCGACTTCCGTTAAATAACAAACACACTTCAACAAAGACCCACAAAGTCGCCATCAGACAACAACTGGTGTCATGTTTTATGAAGGGGGGGGGGGGTCCACAGCAGATGGTGTCCACCACCCCCCCCACACACACACACACACACACACACACACACACACACACACACACACACACACAGTGTGTAGATTATGGAGGTTAAAGCTCCAGTGATGGTGGAGCTGCAGCTCAGACACTCAGTTATATAAGAAGAGAGGAACTCTGGGAAATACACCAGTCTGAACAGGGTCCACCACAGACCTGGACCTGGACCTGGAGCTGACCCTGGTCCAGGTCTCCATGTGTCCCTCAGGACATTAAACACACAACACTTATAATAAATGAATCCAGGTTTGTTTTTGTTTACTTCACTGTAACAACACAAACACAGATGGAGCTGGTCCAGGTCTGCAGGTTCATGCTGTGTGACATCGGTTAGTTAGAAGTGTACCAAAGCCTCGTACTACCTGATTTCCCATCATGCCTCTGTCAGATCGTGGAGCTTGTCGTCGACAACAGTCGCTCAGCAGACGGTGAGGTGGAGGGCCTGACGGACGAGTTCACCAAGCTGGAGTTCCTCAGTATGGTCAACGTTGGCCTGAGCTCACTGGCCAAGCTGCCCTCACTGCCCAAACTACGCAAGGTAACGCACAGACACACACCTGAGTGGGTGGGGCTGTCCTCTGGGTCCAGTGAGATTCGTGGTGGATCGATCACGTTAACAGTTAACCGTTTCTCCTCCTCCTCAGTTGGAGCTCAGTGATAACAACCTGTCGGGGTCTCTGGAGACTCTGTCAGAGAAATGTCCCAACCTGACCTACCTCAACCTGAGTGGGAACAAGATCAAGGAGCTGAGCAACGTGGAGGCCCTGGTCAGGCACACATGCACACAGACGCACACAGAGGCACACAGTGGTGTAGCTGCTAACATGCTAATGTCTCCTGATGCAGCAAAACCTGAAGAGCCTGCAGAGTCTGGACCTGTTCAACTGTGAGATCACATCCCTGGAGGACTACAGGGAGAGCGTCTTCGAGCTGCTGCCTCAGGTCACCTACCTGGACGGCTTTGACCAGGAGGACAACGAGGCCCCCGACTCTGAGGCCGAGGACGAAGGTGAGGACCTGGGTCCACTCAGTCCATCTGAGCGCCCGTTAGCTTATTGTGGCTCTGAATTAATGCTACTGACTTACCTGAGGCCCCTCACCTGTCCTGCAGGTGAGTGGGGAGGGGATGATGTTACATGTTGAACCAGCTGATCTGTGGTCTGACCCGTTTTTAGATGAGGATGGCGAGGACGGGGCAGGGCCGACCGGCGACTACGACGATGAGGATGACGAAGAGGAGGATGAGGACGGCTCAGAGGGAGGAGAGGTGGGGCTGGGCTTTCAGGTGAACCAGGGAAACCAGGTGGGCAACTCAGACTTCAGGCCGCAGGTCGCCCCACAGCCGGCTCAGACGCTGTCCACTCCCAAAATGCACCTGACGGTTTGGTGTAACCCACTAATTTTTCTAGTAACCAGACAGGAAGTGCCTTTCAAAATAAGATGTACTAAACTGTTCTGGGCTGAGCCAGACTGTCGGGCCGACCTCAGGATTGGTGTTCTTGACCAGGTTCAGCACCAAAATGGCCGCCTCTGATGTCACCCTGATCAGAGGGAGTTCCCTCCTTCTAATTAGTTTGAAAACACCAATCTGTGCCTAATATTTATTTTTTCTGAATATGATCTTTGTCAGAATTGGTAAAAAGATTCCAGAATGTTTTTCTCTCAAATTGCAGTTGAGGATTTTTTCAAATAAAAGTATAATAAACAGGGGCCCCTTCTTGGATTTATCCCAAGATGCCTTGTTTCATACCCTGATAATTCACTGATGGGGTCAGAGTCGGTCTGATGGGCGTCGGCCTGGTCGCTGACGTAGACGTGATTGGTCCTAGAGACTTCTTAGTGTTCTTCAGAAACAAGCTTCCAGGCTTTTATTTTGAAAGTATTAGCTGTCAGCTGTCTGTCCTCTTCCTTTGTCTCAGGAAGACGATGAAGACGAGGAAGACTATGGAGAGGAGGAGGAGGAAGGTGAGTGCAGCATCACAGTTCATGGCTCAGGTACTGACTGAAGATCTGGTCCTGGTAGACCCTGTAGTCCCCGTGGTCCCGGTGGTCCCCGTACACCCGCATTCTAAATCACAGGATCGGACCAGTTCTTACTTCCTGTTATTGGAATTGCACATGCAAAGGTTTTTATTTGAAGAGCTGTGATTGGTTCCCTTCTCTCTGGGTGCAGATGACCAGGCTGGCGTTCAGGGACAGAAGAGAAAGAGAGACGTGGACGATGAGGGTGAGGAAGACGACGACGAAGACGACTAGTCCTCCGTCCAGCCACCGTCCGTATGTCATCCTGTCCCGTTTCTGTCCGTCTCAGTCCACCTCCGGACCTGAAGTCCAGACAACACCCCACATCAGCAACGGGGACAGTGATGTCATAGCGCCGCAGTAGAACGTCTTTTCTTTAGGTGATTTATAAGAAGATTTATTAGACCTGAACCTGCCGGACTCCGTCTCCCTTTAAATCTGGTTCGGGATCAAAGCTTCTGTCTCTCCTCTCCACATCCTGAACCCTGATCCTGGTCTGAACGGTCTCTGGATGGCTGACCCTGAAGGTGAAGTCCTGCTGTGGATCCTCATCAGCAGAGGTTCTGGTGTGAGCTCCAGAAACCAGATCACACTGGACCAGATTTTGCCTCTTTGAGTCCAGTACGGTCCACATCCAGGTTTATATGTACACAAACTTGAGGGACTAGATCCTGGTCCCACTCAGAACTTTTTATAGAAACTGTCTCAGTTGTGTCCTAAGGAACTCTCCAGACCACAAGACCCCCATCCCATTACCAGACCGAGACCACACTCAGACATCGTTTTAATCAACTTCCTGTTCTCAGGTGGTGCGTTGTCATGGTTACTGTAAACAGGCCAGGTCCCGAGTCACCTCAGGAAGTTTTTAACTGTATTTTCATAAACCCCCAGAGTCCAGTGTGACCAAGACTCAGAAAACCACATCTGCATCCTAGATCTGAATCCTGATCCACGGACGCATTTCATTTGGACTGGGACTGGGATGTCTGAGGGTCTTGTAGCCTGGACTGGACTGGACTGGACTGGACTGAACTGAACCTCCACAGCTTCCTGAGAGAGCCGGACCAGAGCCCAGGATCTGTAATCTGGAGCAAACATGGTGACTCACATCAACACCCCCTTCGTTATCTTCATCATCATCACATGCCCCCGATCCTTCAGACCACCACCCGGACCTGTTAACAGGATCTGGCTCTCTGCAGCCATATCAGTCTCTGGACTCTATCGGAGAGGAGAGCGCCCCCTTCAGGACCTTAGTCCAGCACCCAATCAGGGACTTTGCATGTTTCCGTGTCAACTTTTGTTGTGTGTCAGTCCTTGACCTGGACTCTCTCAGACCTGATCACGTCACCGGTGTGTTTGAGTTGTAGTCAGGTCTCTCCAGGGGGGAGGGAGGAGTGTTTAGTTCTGATGTTTTTGTCCCCATCAACAGCTCTTGATGTTCTTAGTTTGACTCATCCTCAAACCGCCTGTCCCTTTCTGACATCCAGACCGCTACCGCCATGTCATACCTCAGGCTCCGCCTCCTAAACCAGACCCCCTCTTTTACATGAAGTGTCCGGTGCGTTCAGGTTCTCTCCGTCAGCTCATCAGCTCTGAAATGTCCAGTTCACAAGCAGAAAGTTTCTGAAACGTCACAGTCCAGATCCAGATCCAGATCCAGACCAGGTTCAAACCTGTTCCAGATGGACTCACTTGTCAAGTTTGAGCTGGTGGAGTCACCTGAACGTACCATCAGCAGGAGGCAGGGCCTGAAACAGGACGCAACTTCCTGTTTCTTCCTGCTTCACACACTCGGCCTCAACGGGATCAGGACCAACCTTTTCAGAACCAGGTCTTTGTTTAGGGCCTGGACTTTGAGCTTCACCTTAAATTCATCACTAGTCTCCACTTCAGCTCCAGATCAACCAAGTAAACGCCATCCATAAATCTATCAGCTGATCATCCTCTTGGTGGGAGAATAGTGTTTAATGTGAGGCTCTGCAGAGGTCAGAGGTCACGTCCGTTGGAGCTGAGACTGGTTTTAACTGGTTTTTAAGGCAATACTGTAAATAGACACAGCTTCAGGTAGGTTTTTATTTTAACAAATCTTTTTCCAGATGGTTTTATTTTCCTGCAGCGAGGTAATAGTTGAGCCATGCCTTTGACCTTTGACCCCAGCTCACTCCTCTGTCAGCTGTTAGTTTCCCTCCATCGTTCCGTCTGTGGGGACGAAGTGTATTTGACTTTTTGTGTGATGTAACAGAAACTGAAGGTTTTCAATAAAACACAAAGGAAAGAGCTTTTCTTCAGATCACGTTTATCCTCATCCAGAATCTGGAACCTGCTCACCTGTTGACCTTTTCAGCCCGCCACAAGCTAACAGAGCAAGACCAGACCAGTTCCTCCTGCAGGTCTGGAACAGGTGGTCTTTGGAGGAGCCTTTGGGGATCTGAATTCTGGACAAGAAGGACTGAGAGGAACCAGATGCAGCACCCGAAGAGTCGAAGGAGTGACCAACAACCTGAGATCATCTGATGCTGTTCAGAGGAAGGTGAGTTTAGGTCCATACAGTAATACGTTTTTAGTCTAAATAAAACAGACCAGCTTCACTTCTTTATCATGGTGATGACATCAGACGGACTCCTGTCACGGTGAGTTGTGCTCATTAAAATGTCTTATTTGTTTATATCTGGCACTTGGATAAAGACTTGATCATATTTTCTTTAGATGATGATTGAAGGTTCAGACTGAAGCTGAAAACAACAAACTGTAACGCGACCGCAGAAACTTGCAGGAAGACATGAGGCTCAGTTCAGCCTGTAAACAAACACACACACACACCATCTGCTGATAAACATCAATAAAAGATGAGAAACACTTTGTGTAATGGAGGAGGAACAGATGAACAGTGATGGAAGAGAAAAGAATGAAAAGCTTAGGAGTTAAATTAGAAGCTGGAGAGGACAGAAGAGAAGGAAGTAAGGAAATGAAAAGGAAAGGAAAAGACGAAGGAACAAAAGAAGGGAAGATGACAGGAGAGGAGGAAAGGGAGGAAACGACATAACGACGGAAAGACAAAAGATGACAGTGAATTCAAATTATTCACAAATTTTTACATCAATCCCCTTCAGACTAAAGATTTCCTCGTGTGTGTCTGTGTGTATGTTGTGAGTCTGTCCTCCAGGTGGCGCTGTCTTCTCGTCTATTTCTCCTCTCTGGTTTGTGGTTCAGTTTCTTCTTCAGAGGAAATAAAAATGTTTGTAAATCAGAAATATTCAAAATATTCATCCATCTTCTTCCTCTGATCTGTTTCCGGGTCACGGGGGGTTCTGGAGGGCGGGGTCACCCTGGACAGGTCTCCAGTCCATCACAGAGACAGACAGACCTACGGACAGTTTAGAGTCACCAATGAACCCAAACAGGATGTCTTTGGAGACTCCACACAGAAAGGGAATCGAACCCAGGACCTCCTTGTTGTGGGGCAGCAGAGATAACCACTGTGACACCGTGCCGGGGCTTTCAGGACATGGAGCAGCTGAGAAGGCTGCAAAGGGATCTTAAACACGAGTTGTGGAGATGACAACTGAGCTGCAGTGTCTGCTGACGGGGGCTAACGACTTGAATCAGTTCTTCAACTGACTGGACTCAGTTGAACCTACCACCCCCCGCCTCTATCAACCCCCCTCCTCTGGGAATTGCTTTTGTGCCTACACTCTCCTCTCACCACTGGGCTCCACCCCCCCTACACACCACACATTACAGCTAGGCTACCTGCCCCCCCCACAGCCGATCAGGTGAGGAGTCAGCTCCAGTCTGCTCAGGGACTCACAGGAAGTCTGTGAGTCCCTGAGCAGACTGGAGCTTTCTCCAGAGATTTGAATACAGTACAGCCTTCGCTGCTGAGAGAGGAACTGGAGGGAACCCCCCCCCTGAGACTGTGGTGGTCCCAGCAGCTCATTCAGTCAGACTCATACATCCGCTGAAGGAAGGAGCAGTTAGACTGTACAGCAACATGTGAGCCCCCAGTGTCCCTCAGATGATCGGGCCCATCGGTCCGGATTCTGGTTCAGGGTCTTAGTCTGTAGCTTCTGTTTTTACAACAGCGTTAAAAACAAACAAATGAAGTGTGTGTGTTAGCTCCTCTGAAATATTAACTCTCTGCCCTAAAAGCCTTTGGTTGTCATGTTATTTTTATGGCGCACACACACGATGAGTGGGTTGGGCCGATGACATCATTCTGACCTCATTACTCCAGTTTGTGTTTTGATAATGAACAGGAAGTATTTTTAGTTCTGTTGCTATGAGAGATGACCGTCATCATCTTCATCATCCTCGTCCTGTCATGATGATGAAGGTGTCTGGTCTGAGGTCTGGACTCTGGTCCCAGGTGAACTGAGGTGGACCACGCTGTCCCAGTTCAGAGCCTCCTCTTGTTCCACATCAGCGACCAGGTCCAGATCTGAGACCGGGTCCAGGTTCACCAGATGAGGATAAAGAATAAATGAGGTTGAGGTTTGAACAGACGCTGCAGGGCTCACAATGAATACAAACCCCTCCCCCAACACACACACACACACTCTACATGTATATAACCATTCCTGCTTTCAATGTGAACAAACTGTAACACTGACCTGTGTGTGTGTGTGTTGCCCCCCCCCCCCCCCCCCAGGGCATCAGACAGCATCAGTGTAAATAATTTATTTGCCTCTGATGTGAACATGAATCAGCTCCTGTTTAACCCAGTTAACACACACAGACACACACACTCTCTGGTCCTGGTTCTGTGGTGGATCCTGAAGGTCCTGGAGATGAAGACCTGGTCCAAAGGAGGAGCAGGTCTGGTCTCAGGCTGGGTCTCAAACAAGCCTGACATGAAGCTAATGGCTAATAGTTTCCCTCCACCTCCAGTCTTTGTGCTAAGCTAAGTTTGACACGCAAACACAGCGAGCAGTCAGTCATTAGGGAATGCTCACACATGCATACATAATGACACACACAGACACACTGTTGTCGAGGTGGAGTTGTGTGATGGAGCTGAGCTGCCCTACATCTGCTCTGCTCATTGACCTGAGTGTGTGTGTATGTGTGTGTGTGTGTGTATCTCTATCTCTGTATTTGTGTGTGTTCTCACTAACTGATGAATCCCTCTCTGGGCTGTTGGCCAATCAGGCAGCAGGATTTCTGGATCATGTGAGTTTAATGTTGAGCTTGAATCTCAGATGATTAATGTTTCCACAGGCTCCGCCCTCCACCAGGCCCCACCCCTCTCCTGAACCAATCAGGGGTGAGTCATCTTTTCTCGCTTTTATTTTAGTGCAGACGAGCCATCGATGCTCAAACAGAAATTACTTTTTCTTGGCATTATTTACCCACAATGCATTGCTGTTTACAGTAATTCAAACGTCATTCAAAAACACCAACATAGAAATTTTAAGTTGAACGAGAAAAATATAACAATATTTCAAATGTTTTCATTTCGTGAACATGATGTTACAGACTCATTGTGACGTGACGACAAACAAACACGTGACTCTAAGTTCATAGTTTGTGTTTTCACTGATGAAGACGTGAGAAAAGTTTCAGTCATTTCCAGACCACAGTTTGATAATAACAACAATAATAACAACAATAATAAATCATGGTAAAAAGGTTTATGAAAAACTTCAGATCAAAATTATTTTCATTGAAACAAATATTGATTATTTGAGTCGTTTGAGCCAGATTATTATTTTACATTTGTAGATTTATTTCCACGTTTTTGTGAGAAAGTTGATGAATTGTATTAATTGTAAACATTTTTGTATAATTACAAAAACTGTTAAATGTTAAAAGCTGTTTTGAATCTTGATGATATTAATTTCAGTTTAACTTTCTGATTCAACTCAAACTTTATTCAATAAAATTCAGCTGAAGTGACGAAGACTTTAAAGCTGAAGGAGCCAAGTTTTGCACAGAGCAACTTCCTGTTCTGTGACATCACTGAGCAACAAGGCGACTCCTGTTTCCTTATTGGTTATTGCTTTTTCTCTTCACGTTCATTTAGCTCCCTGATTGTTGTTGCAGATAAATCAGTGAAAATGTCTCCAGATTAAAAAGAGTCCATAAATCCGGTTCATTAACGGGTCGATTCAGAATCATCTTCATCACTTTGGGTTCATCTTCGTTTCATCGAGTTCTTCGGTGTAAAAAACTTTTGACATCTTTGTTTGAAAAAGTGTCTTTTAAAAACCAGAAGTTGAAACGTGAACCCATCAGGAGGTTTTGGCGTTAAAATTCAATGTGACGCACCTGTCACTCAGAGACTTTCAGAATAAAAGCAGCAGAGGGTCAGTCATTAACCGTCCTGGAAGAACTGGAGACTGCTGGTTTCACAATAATCCACATTTCCTGTTTGATCAGGAAAAAGATGAAAAACATCAGAATAAAAACTCTTTATTTTGTAAATCCTGTAAAACCTCGTTGTGTGTAAACTCGCTGAAAAACGTTGACATATTTTTAGAAAAAGTTTTCAGGGTGTCTCTGACTCGTCGTCCTCCTCTGGGGACGTTGGCGTGGCGGGTGTGTCGTCCTCATCTGCTGCAGCAGTCACCCTCGACGGCCCCGCCCCCGGCGCCAGTGATGTCATCTTTTCATAGGCTCTCCGGCGTTGCCGCCGCAGCGTCTGGCTCTGCAGCTCCTTCACCTCCTGCAGCACTTCCTGCGCCTCCTTCCACGATGACACGGCCTCCTCCAGGAGGCGTTCAGCCTCAGCACGCCTTCTGCCCACAACCAGGTCCTCCTCCGACAGCAGGGAGGGGGGCGGGGCCTGTTTGTCAGGGGATTTGGGCTGAAAGGAATCCAAGGATCCAGAGAAACTTTGTGAGTCCTTCTGACTTGGACAGGGAGACTCTGCGTCGCTGTCAGCAGGCGAATCAGATCCTTTAACCTGAGAGGAGTCCGATCGGCCGACACTTTCAGGACCCACCTTATTGAGACCTGAGGAGCCGGTTGATCCCCGGAGTTTGGGGGGACAGACAGAGTTGGACGGTGTGAGTCCAGGTGAATCCATCAGTTGGGGAGAGTCTTTGGCTTTTGCGGCCGGTGACTGGGATCCTCTGGAGCGAGGAGAGTCGTTCCCTTTGGAGCGATTCTTCTTGGCTTTGGATCGAGGAGACTCTCTGCCTCTGAGCCGAGGAGAGTCTCTCCCCCGAAGTCGAGGAGAGTCGCTGCTCCGACTCCTCGATGATCCTGAAGACCTGCTGAAAAAACCACAACCGTCAGTTAGACTTCGGTCCTTTAAGGCGTCGCGGCAGTTACAGAGTGTTACAACCCCCCCCGCCTCCCTCGGTGGGGTGAAGGTCTAACAGTTCATTTTTGATCCCTGTAGGACCAAAATCAGCTCCCATGGTACAGAAAACTAAAGTGTCAGAGCTAAACGGGGGACCAGCAGGACCTGTACAGGGTCCAGCTCAGGTCTGGTCAGCGTTCCCTGACCTGGAATGGGGGGAGTCCCTGAGGTGGTGGAGTCGAGGGGAGTCAATGCCCTTCAGGTGGGGGGAGCCGCGTCCTCGTTCCCGCTCTGCTTTGGCTTTCTGCAGCTCCTGTTGACCAAAGTCACAGCGTTAGACGTCCTGTCGGGGATCAGCAGAGCAGCAGATTAGACTCGTCGATCAGGGTCAGACCTGCAGCCTCATCTCCTCCAGCAGCTCCTGAGCTCGCTGCATCCTCTGAGCTATGAGGCTCTGCAGCTGACCAACCGGCTGCACCGAAGCCCCGCCCCCCGCCACGTCTTCTGTCGGACAGTGACGGAGAGCTGACCGCAACTCTGAGCGAATCATCGCTGGTCTGAGGAAATGAAGGAGCAGAAAGAGAAAAGAGTCAGGAGGACAAACTTCTTCACTTCTAAACATAACGGTCATCTAACTGGACCAGAGAGAGTCTGAGTCCAGGAGGACCAGGCTGGAAGATGGACTCCATGTTTTCTGTCGTGTTGTGTCGTGCTGTGTCGTGCTGTGTCGTGCTGTGTCGTGTCGTGTCGTGTCGTGCTGTGTCGTGCTGTGTCGTGCTGTGTCGTGTTGTGTCGTGTCGTGTCGTGTCGTGCTGTGTCGTGCTGTGTCGTGTCGTGTCGTGTCGTGCTGTGTCGTGTCGTGTCGTGTTGTGTCGTGCTGTGTCGTGCTGTGTCGTGCTGTGTTGTGTCGTGCTGTGTCGTGCTGTGTCGTGCTGTGTCGTGTCGTGTTGTGTCGTGTTGTGTCGTGTCGTGTCGTGTCGTGCTGTGTTGTGTCGTGCTGTGTTGTGTCGTGCTGTGTCGTGCTGTGTCGTGCTGTGTCGTGTCGTGCTGTGTCGTGCTGTGTCGTGCTGTGTCGTGCTGTGTCGTGTCGTGTTGTGTCGTGCTGTGTTGTCGTGCTGTGTGAGGACCTGGAGGACAGGACTTCGTCCATGGAGGCGCAGCGACTCCGGCCCTGGATGCTGAACTTCTTACCCGGCTGTGGCGTTCTGGACTGAGTCTGAAGGACCTGAAGAGAAAATTGATGCTTTTGTTTGAAGATTCTGAGTTGAAAGTGAGAAACATTTAACAGAAGAAAATCAGTTTTTGTGTTTGTTTGTCAGATTATCGGGCTCAATAAATGTTTTTATTATCGATAAAGACCAGATTCAGGTTCTTCAACCATAAATATTATACAAGACTACGGTCCTCCATGGGAGGGGGGGGGGCTGGAGAGCTGTAGGTCAGTACAGGTTCAATTCAACAGAAATCTAGAATCCACGTCCAGTTCTGGTCTCGGATTTAGGATTCTGCAGATTACCATTTTAGGTCAGTCTCAACCCTGCATTAACTTAAGCAGTTCTCAGACCTGAACCTGCTGGGTTCTGTGGACCTTTGAGGCCTCTGGGGGAGTCTGTTTGGCCCAGGACCGCTCGCTCCCCCGGGGCAGACTGCCGGTCTTCACTTTCGGCTCCTTGGAGTCGATCCTGAGCTTGGAGACGTCGGTGCCGGCTCGTTGACGACCCCCAACCTCCCGAGATCCCACAGCAGCCGTCGGTCCGCTCAAGTCCGTCCTCCACAGGTCCACTCGGAAACTGTTCTCCCAGGATTCCTGAGCGTCGCCATCGTAGTCCGGAGAGAAACCGTCCTCCTCAGCGACCAGGTCAAGGGTCAGCATGCCGTGGGAGGAGGTGGATGCCTGAAACACGTCAGTGTCAGTTCTTTAATATTTTTATTATATCTGAAAGGAAAATAGAAAATGTTAAGATAGGAGAAAGGTCAGATCCCAGATATGATCCCAGTACCACGGCCATCAGGTGTCCTCTGGTTGGCAGCCGGCGGCCATGAGGGATCTTCGCTCGGTCTCTGGTGGGATGAGCCAGAGCGCCGTCCTCAACCGTCACCTGGACAGATAGATGGACATGAACTACAGGTCTGAGCTGACCGGGGCTTCACAGATAAACCAGGATCTGCTCCGGTCCTCCCTAAGATGTGACTGAGCTAAATCAAAAGTAGAATGAGAATTGTTGAAGTCGAGTCCCGTACCTCGTCCAAAACTCTGTTCTTGGCTTTGGTGATGGCCACATTGAGGACGTTTACCCATGATTCCTTTTCCTCAGGACTCACTGCGAGGAACACCAGGTTGGGAATCTGCAGGAAGACAAAATGTTTCACTGGGTTTCTTCAGTTTAATCAACATCAGACAGACAAACTCTGAAAACCTTCCTGTTCCTGTGGGGGGTCAGCTGTGCTAACATTCTGTTAGCGACTGATACGGTGCTGTGGTGAAGATCTTTGGTTTAGCTTATGTAGCTAACATTGTTAGTTCAGCTCTTTGCAGCAGTGAACTTTAAGTTAGCTGGTGAGACGTCGTTGTCTTTAAAGGTTTCAGTATTTTGGTTCAGCAGCTGAAGAAATAAGATCTTTAATGTTACGGCTTATTTTTTTAATTTGTTTTTTTATGTGGCTGCTAAATAATTAACTGCATCAGTTCACTTACAGCAGCTAACAGACAGGCTAATATTTAAAGAAGCTAATGTTAGCTGTAGCTCAGAGTTTTTCGTGCTAATAGATTTGAGTTCCTTCATATGTGTTCATATTATTTATGCATAAAACGATATTTATATGTATTAAAACTACAGAACTACAGAGCGAATGAAGCTAATGCAATTCACTCTGTGTTTTTATTGAAGTGCTTTTTAAAGAATTGAAGTTTTGTGATGTATGGCAGACTATCAGACAGTGCTGGTCTGGTTCTGGTCTGGTTCAGATCTGGTTCAGGTCCTCGGTCCTCTGCTGGTCTTCGTGGACTCGCTGTAGTCTCAGTCTGAACAGGTTTGGACTCTGCAGGATTAATCTGCCGTCTCTCGTCCTCTGACGGACTAATGGGATTCTGAGGATTAAACCCTTCACAGCAGAAAAAAAACAACAGCTCGGCCAATCAGTGCAGCCGGGGCAGAGTGGGCCGGCCGTTTCCAAGCTAATCCACCAATCGTGATGTAGGAGGACCAATGAGCTGGCGGCGTGAGTTAGGGGTCCAGATTAATTGCTGAGCAGACGACCAATAAGGACAGAAACTGAAAACTGAGAGGATGAACCCAGAGGGGGGTAATGCTGCTGTGTCCAACTCTGTCTACAGTCTTTGAACGCACCACAGGTTGAGTTATAAAACTGACACTTCCTGTTGGAAGGTTCAGCCGGTGAGCTAACAGAAGCTAACAGTTAGCTTACTGTGTGTGTGTCAGCTGTGTGTCAGCTGCGTGTCAGCTGCGTGTCAGCTGCGTGTCAGTTGCGTGTCAGCTGTGTGTCAGTTGTGTGTCAGCTGTCTGTCAGTTGTGTGTCAGCTCTGTGTCAGTTGTCTGTCAGCTGTGTGTCAGTTGTCTGTCAGCTGTGTGTCAGCTGTCTGTCAGTTGTGTGTCAGCTCTGTGTCAGTTGTCTGTCAGCTGTCTGTCAGTTGTGTGTCAGCTGTCTGTCAGTTGTGTGTCAGCTCTGTGTCAGTTGTCTGTCAGCTGTGTGTCAGTTGTCTGTCAGCTGTCTGTCAGTTGTGTGTCAGCTGTGTGTCAGTTGTGTGTCAGCTGCGTGTCAGTTGTGTGTCAGTTGTCTGTCAGCTGTGTGTCAGCTGTCTGTCAGTTGTGTGTCAGCTCTGTGTCAGTTGTCTGTCAGCTGTCTGTCAGTTGTGTGTCAGCTGTCTGTCAGCTGTCTGTCAGTTGTGTGTCAGTTGTCTGTCAGTTGTGTGTCAGCTCTGTGTCAGCTGTCTGTCAGCTGTCTGTCAGTTGTGTGTCAGCTGTCTGTCAGCTCTGTGTCAGCTGTGTGTCAGTTGTCTGTCAGTTGTGTGTCAATTGTGTGTCAGCCGTCTGTCAGCTCTGTGTCAGTTGTGTGTCAGTTGTCTGTCAGTTGTGTGTCAGCTGTCTGTCAGCTCTGTGTCAGCTGTCTGTCAGCTCTGTGTCAGCTGTGTGTCAGTTGTCTGTCAGTTGTGTGTCAGTTGTGTGTCAGCTGTCTGTCAGCTCTGTGTCAGTTGTCTGTCAGCTGTGTGTCAGTTGTGTGTCAGTTGTCTGTCAGCTGTGTGTCAGCTGTGTGTCAGCTGTGTGTCAGTTGTGTGTCAGCTGTCTGTCAGTTGTCTGTCAGCTGTCTGTCAGTTGTGTGTCAGTTGTGTGTCAGCTGTCTGTCAGTTGTCTGTCAGTTGTGTGTCAGTTGTGTGTCAGCTGTCTGTCAGCTCTGTGTCAGCTGTCTGTCAGCTCTGTGTCAGCTGTGTGTCAGTTGTCTGTCAGTTGTGTGTCAGTTGTGTGTCAGCTGTCTGTCAGCTCTGTGTCAGTTGTCTGTCAGCTGTGTGTCAGTTGTGTGTCAGTTGTCTGTCAGCTGTGTGTCAGCTGTGTGTCAGCTGTGTGTCAGTTGTGTGTCAGCTGTCTGTCAGTTGTCTGTCAGCTGTCTGTCAGTTGTGTGTCAGTTGTGTGTCAGCTGTCTGTCAGCTGTGTGTCAGTTGTCTGTCAGTTGTGTGTCAGTTGTGTGTCAGCTGTCTGTCAGCTGTGTGTCAGCTGTGTGTCTGTTGTGTGTCAGTTGTGTGTCAGCTGTCTGTCAGTTGTCTGTCAGCTGTCTGTCAGTGTGTGTCAGTTGTGTGTCAGCTGTCTGTCAGCTGTCTGTCAGCTCTGTGTCAGTTGTGTGTCAGTTGTCTGTCAGTTGTGTGTCAGTTGTGTGTCTGTTGTGTGTCAGCTGTCTGTCAGTTGTCTGTCAGCTGTCTGTCAGTTGTGTGTCAGCTGTGTGTCAGTTGTGGTCTCACAGTGTTTCCTGGCTGGCGGCGGCGCAGGATGGTGAAGCGACTGTGGCTTTTCTTGCTGCGATTCTTCGCCTTCCTGAGTTCTTCTGAGCGTTCGTAATCGGCCAGATCGAACACTTCCCGAGCTTTACGCTCATCTTTCACCTGGAGACACACAAGAAGAGACGTGTGTGTGTGTCTGTGTGTGTGTCTATGTCTGTGTCTCTCTCTGTGTGCGTTGAACATTTGGTGTGGACACAAACACACTGATGTCTGATGTCATCAACCTGAGGAGGAAGAAGATGACGTCATGTGACTCACTGATGTC